>VWZN01009801.1:1481968-1501551 GCA_013396955.1 Regulus satrapa | reverse complement strand
TTTTTTTTTAAAAAAAAACATTGTAAGTCATTATTATTTGTGTTTAATTCTTGACTACTGTTCCATGTGTTCTAAAATGTGAATATTTCAGAGTTAAATTATTGGTTGACAATACTATGTGTCAGTACCCCTTAATTGCACGTTTCCCCTCTTACCTGAACCGCTGGGGCTGTGTGCCTCAGAGAACCGTGTGTCCCTGTAGGCTACTAAAGCACTCCTTTCTTTAAATTGTATTTGAGGATTTTCTGTACGAAACTGCGTTTATTGTTTGAAATTTGCATCAGTCCGCTCTTAGTTAATGTGAGACACTACCCTTTTTATATGACGTTTTGGACTGTTTTCTGTGCTCTTTAAAAAGACATGACCATTCAATAAACTTTTTCTTTGTTTTTGTTTTTGTTCTTTTGTTTGTTTGGTTTGGTTTGCTTTTTTTTTTATAAACCATCCCCCCTGCCGCTGTTCAGCACTGCGGCTGTGGGGGGCCAGCCTGGGGCCGCCTCCTGCCCTCAGCGCCGCCCCTCAGCGCCGCCCCTCAGCGCCGCCCCTCAGCGCCGCCCCTCAGCGCCGCCCCTCAGCGCTCCCGCCAGGGCCCGCCCCCCTTCCCATGACAACCAGAACGCGGACTTTGATTGACAGCTGCGCTGTCCAGTGCGGTGCCGGCGCGGGGCCAATGGGAATGGCGGGAGGGCGGCGCGCGGTGATGACGTAGCTCGGCGAGATGGCGGCGGCTTCGGCGCCGTGGTGCTCGCTGTGGCAGCGCCGGCCCCTCCGCTGCGGGCCGGGTACGGGCTCCGCTCCTTGCCCGCCCTTCAGGCCCTTCGGCTCCGCGGGTGGGAGCGGTCCGGACGGGGCGGCGACGGAGCTCGCGTCACCTTTGTCTCTCCGGCAGGTGCGCGGGCTGTGCCCGGCGGGGGCGCTTCCCTCAGGCCGTGCAGCACGCGGCGGGCGAGGGAGGGCATGAACAAGCCCGTCCTAGAGCGCATCATCCGCGTGGACCACGCCGGGGAGTACGGGGCGAACCGCATCTACGCGGGGCAGATGGCCGTGCTGGGCAGGTCGAGCGTGGGGCCCATCATCCAGGTGAGCGCCGCGGAGCCCGCCCTGCTTCGGCTGAACCTGCGCCTCGGTAACAGCGCCCCGTCACCGTGGCAGAGCGTGGCCTCCGTGGCGAGCCCGTGTTTGTATTGTTTTATTGTCCGTGTTTTTCCAAGCGCTTCCAAACGTGCGGGTTTATAAAGAGCGGCGGGAGTACTTGGTTAAGGGAGTTATCCGTGCTGCAGTTATTGTAGCGTTGTCCTGTTTTGTAAATGATTTTATGTTGCCTTTTTATAACTGTCCTCGTCTGTCTTTTCTATAACGATCTGCGTTTCTGCACCGTCTCTTCTCGGTGATGTTACCTTATTGCCTTAGCTATCACAGCATATGTGACCTGAGCTGTTTTGTTTTTATTAGTTTTACTGGAAATGTTTACCTCTTGTGGTTTTATGCTTCTCTGGGATCTGGCTCTTTTGCAGCAAATGTGGAATCAAGAAAAAGACCACCTGAAAAAGTTCAATGAGCTCATGGTTGCATATAGAGTTCGACCTACTGTTCTGTTGCCTTTCTGGAATGTAGCAGGGTTTGTTTTAGGTGAGTTTGTACAATTACTACTGTTGTTGTTTTGTGACAGCCTCCATTGTGTTAAAGTGTTTGTTTTGCATCGGATTTCATTGTATTCATGTGTCTGGTACCCCAATCCCAGGGGCTGGAAGTGCTTTGCTTGGAAAGAAGGGTGCAATGGCTTGCACAGTGGCTGTGGAAGAGAGTATATCAGAGCACTACAACAACCAGATCCGTACTCTAATAGAAGAGGATCCAGAGAAGTACAAAGAACTATTGCAGGTATTTAACCATGACTTAAGAGTAGTTTTAACGAATTGACTGTGTAATCTGATGTGATTTAGTATTTTAAAAATAATGTACTTTTAGGATTTACAGTGGATCTTTTTGTTCTGTCGCTTAGAATGCTGAAGTCAGCAAAAACTATTAAAATAGAAGGATGCTTTTTCCTTTAGCAGCACGAAATTGATCAAGCACCAAAAATTAAAACATATCTTGGATTACCTTCAGCATGCTTTCAGTAATGCAGTGTTTTCTTTTCAAGAGGGAGAATTATGCTTTAAGTTTGATTAACTTTAATTGAAAGGGAGGGTCTAGAGGGGAAACAAAAGGAGGAAATATTGATTGCACAGTAGCTGTGTTGCCCTCCTCTGAAGGTATTCAAGCACCTTCACATGTTCCTTAAGCTGGAGGGTCCAGAGCTACACACAGGGCTCAGGGTGAGCTCGAGGTG
The DNA here is from genome assembly GCA_013396955.1 of Regulus satrapa. Classification (NCBI taxonomy): domain Eukaryota; kingdom Metazoa; phylum Chordata; class Aves; order Passeriformes; family Regulidae; genus Regulus; species Regulus satrapa. The sequence goes on along the minus strand of VWZN01009801.1, from coordinate 1,499,219 downwards.
ACCCCTCTGCAGCCCCTCTGGCCCTCGTGCTGTGTTTGAGGGTAGGGTTTGCCTCCTGGCACTGCTGCCAGCCAGCACCCTGTTCATGTTCTAGTCCTGGATGCTCTCAGAGTGTGTAAGGAACTGATGTTTATCAGCTGTATAAGAAAATAATTTCCCAAGCATTTTAGGTATCGAGACCCATTGGTGTGAGAGATGGAGCTGTTTTCACAGGTAGTATGTAGAACTGGTTCATTTCCAGCCTTGCTGGCTACTAGCCTGTTCAGTTGTGCATAGTGTAACATGTAGCAAAATCTGATTATTCCAGTGTATCCTGGTATTACAGAAATTGTATCTGAAGTAACCGGGGTTGTGCTGAGGTGCACCAGGGAAATACCACCCCTGAAGATAGTGATATAATGAAATAGACAAAGTGAAATGGCACAAAATAAAGAGACAAATCCAGGCAGTGAGGTTATTCACAATGAGAACTAGAGAGGACGCCAAAGCAATGCAGGGATAGTGCCCAGGTGTCTGTAAGTGCTGAGCTCTTCATTAATCCTGGTCATCTGCAGCTGTCTCAGGAGAAAATCCTCTAAACCTTCTTGTCCCTATTGAAAAATCAGAAGACAAACAATTGTTCTTTAGAGTATACTAGAATGGACAAAAGCCTCTTGGCTTATACAACACCCTTCCTGATGGGCAAGGCAGGGACCTTAATTCCTTTATTCAAATTGTCAGAATAATGTGGGGGTCTGCAACTAGTCAGTGTTAAAAGTTACTATGACTGTATTTTGTTTTGGTTTTTTTAAAGTGAAAAGTATAATGATATATTAATTAAACAACAGCTTGAACTTAAAGACTTCTTTGGAGACCACTAGAAGAGCTTCAGGATAGGGGAATGCTGTAAATAATTCCTTTTTTTCTGAATTGGAGCTTCAGATCCTTGAGAAGCTTTGGAGAGACCCTGGCTTGCCATGGTGCACACAAATGAGCAACAGCATCTAGTTTTGTGTACTGGCTGCCTTGATTTCTCTGCAAAGTAGGGTCAGTAACTGCTCTTTTTAAAGGTAATAAAGCAATTCCGGGATGAGGAGCAGGAGCACCACGACATTGGGCTTGAGCACGATGCAGAAGCTGTGAGTAGAATGTTGATTAACTAATTAATGCTCTCAGTGAGGATGTCGATGTGCTGCTCTTACCTTCCTTACTTAGAGCTTGGGATGTGGTTCTTTGAGAAGCAGAAATTAAGGCTCCTTATACTCTTTCCCAAAGATGTACATATAAGAATGTCCTGCATGTTATAACTTTCATTTTTCTAGAACAGAACTGAATCTGTTGAAATTTATGTCAAGTGTTAAAGTGTTTAGTCTTTTTTCCTAAGAGGTATTCTCTGGAAATTTTGAGATTTTCTTTTAATTTCAGTTTAAATTAAACATTTTTAAAGATAAGGCTAATAAGTGCTATCCATACAGTGCTGGGAACTGGAAGCATCATCTTATTAGGAAGTGTAGTTCCTTGGATACTCTATGGGGAATGTGTGACTTCTCTTCTATTTTTTCTCTTGATTTACACTTGTGGAGAAATGGAAATATTCTAAAATGTTGATAAACTAATTTAGTTTTCTATAGATAGATTAAACTGCAAATACAGGTGGGCTTTTCTTGGCGTGCCTGTTTTTACTTTGATTTTTTTTTTTATAGTGCTTACTATTCCTTATCACAATCTGGTTCAAGAAAAACACTTCAGTAGATGTATTTCATCTTTTATTCTTTTTACAGACACCAGCTTACTCTGTTTTGAAGACAGCCATACAACTCGGATGCAAAGCTGCAATATTTTTATCAGAAAGAATTTAGTTATATTTTCCATAATAGTTGTGGCAATAAACTGTGACATGAAAATGTACAGAAATTGTGGAAGACTCAGCTATTTTATTCAGCCTTTAAATTTTTCTGCACTAAGCACTTGATTCAGCCATCCTTTGTCACATTTAAGAAGTATGTGTATTAAAGTCAGTTGAGCTAAATGTGAATAAAGGAGGCAGAATTGAGTCTGTGTGAACTAAACCTCCCTATTCAGAGACTGTGCACAAGGTGGCAGCAAAATATGTATATATGTGGTTTATATATACAACATTTGTGTATGGATGCACACACATAAAAATGATAAATGTATTCTCTGTTGCCTTCAAATTCATGTGTACTTGAAATAAGCTGGAGCAGCTAATTTTAAAATGGTTAATACTGAAAAAGAAGAATATTTTTTCTGTTTTCAGGGTGAGTGAAGTAATAGTAAGTATTTATTTTCAGTCCATCTTGAATAAAAATTGGGATTATAAGACTGGCTTTCCTTAAAGACTTCTTTGTGTTTTTGGTGTGCACTTTTTTTCAGGCACATTTCTGAATTCTTTAAGAAGAATTTTACTTACTGTGGGGTTTTTGTTGTTGTGGTGGAAATTTTTTTGTTGTTTGGTATCTTCTTATGTTTGTTTTGTTTGGATTTGTTTGTTTTTTTTTTACCTGAGCAAGGAATTGATCCCTTCCATAAAGCAGGTGGAGAGAGCAACTTGGGGCACTGTGGAATTGCATTCAATATTCTATTAGAGCTTTCAAGCTTATCTTACTTAGCTTCAGACAGCGTTTAATCCTGGTACATCTGAGCTTGTCTTTTTAGTAGCTTTGTTAGTGTTTGTAGGTACTGATTGGTGTGTAATTTGACATTAATGGCTACTTAAAGAGGATTATTTACCCTTTTTCTTGGTGAAGTAGTTTAGGCAGAAGGTTAAATCTTAATGTAGAGAAATTCCTATTCTGTGAGATTTTGTTCTGACTGTCACTTTGTATGTTCTTTAATATCTCAAACTGTTGCAAGTGCCACCTTGTTACACCCAGAGGACTGCTGTTCTTTACTTTGTTCAATCAAGGCAGCATTTGCTTCTCTGTGACTGCTTTGCACACCTACTGGAATAATTTAACTCAAGGATTTCAAAGCTAAATCACAGATTCTCAGCAACTGCATCATCAGAAGAGAACTCTTAAGGGAGTCTCATTTTACTTGCCTCAGCCCCAGACAGTTGTGAGTGGTGTCTGTGAAAACTCCAGTTTACCAAAGGTCCATCCTATTACATTAATGCAATATCTTCCCTAATTTGACCAATTCTCTGAACAAAACTTACATCTAGCAGATTTCCTGCCTTAATTTCTTTACAATATTCAATATGCATGTGAAAAGTTTTCAGGCAATGTGGAGAAGAGAGGAATCAGCACAAAAGAATGATTAACCAAAGTGGTTAGAGGGGTAACAAGTGGTGCTGGAAGCCTGTGCAGTGCAGTCGTGTAAATCATAGGCTTTAATAATTGAGTAAAAGAAGGAAAAAAGATTGCTTGATGAATTGTCCGTTGTAAAGCCTTTCATACCAGGGGTAGCATGGGATGGCATCTTTTTAAGTCCATTTTTGCAGGGAAGGGAGGGCAGGGCATGGTGTATTTTGACTCAAAGCTGCACACTGCACGCCCATACATACACTGGTCTTGTGACATAAACTGGAAACTGAGCCAGACAGTTCCTGGTGTTTTAGCCATCACATCAGGGTTGAAGGCTGGACAAGGCATCTGTGAGGGTTTGCTAGAGAGCTGGTACTCATCTGAAGCCTTGTGTTCTCCAAGGCTGTGGTTGCAGAGATTCTCTGAAGATGTCTGCAGTGGTGCTCAGCAGTGGCACGACTGGCTTGTGACAGAGGGACATGCTCATGTGATTGTCTGAGATGTGGGTGGTCCCTGAGACCATCACACACTGCTCACTTGGGGCAACAGCTTTTAAGTGACAAATCTCATGCTAAACGTATTTCATTTGGCCAAGGGCTGGGAACATCAAATACCAAGAAATTGTCATGTGAGACCTGTGTTTGGTCACATCTGCTGTAACTGAAAGTGCTCATAGAGAGTTCTTTGTCCTCAGCAGCTGAACACATCCTGCACATTTGAGAAGGATGTCAGACAGTAACACTGTCTCCAGCTGCAAGCATGAAATGTGAACTGAGAGATCAAATCTGCTTTATGCTCCTGAGCAGGATTTGTTCTTTAATGGAGCAGCAGATTTCTACCCATCCATTAAAGTGTGGGTGGGCTGTTCTGCCACTTCAAAGCTTGTGCATTTTCCTGCTCACTGGCAGTTTACTCTTTTTGTTGTTGTTGTTTTACATAGAAAATGGAGTTGGTTTTCATTTTTCTCATGGAAAGGGGACCTTTTTTTTTGTTGTTTTGTTTAAAAACCTGTTTCACATTTTGAAAAACTAAAAAAGTGGTAAAAAGTTACAAAAGAGCAAGAGGTGCTTAGTGCTGTACAATTATATTGTACAGCTGCTGTAAGGCTGTAGTTACTTTTTTATGTTGAGGCAGAACTAAGCTGAGTAATACCAGCCATCCCAGCAGGGGTTAATGGCAGGCAAAGGCCAAAGTATATAGCTTATACAAGTCTGTTATCATAGTAAGCCTCAATGAACTCTGGTCGTGTTGACAGAGAAAGGGAGCTTGGATCAGAGAAAGGCTGTGAAATGCTGCATTTTCAGAACAGGGAGTGGGGAAGATGGCAAGGGTCTTCACCGTGCCTTTGAGTTTGTGGCTTCCTTGTAAATGATAAAGTACACATAGTTTGGGTTTTATAATATGCAGTGGGATAAAATCCTTTCCCTCATAGTAATAAGGTCTTTTGTAGCTCCTGTGATAAGCCAGGGCTTGATCCCAATTATCTCCTGCAGAAGCAGTTGTATTTCTCAGTGAGGAGCAGCAGCAGGTACCCATCTGTGTGTGTGCAGGGCTATAGGGCTGTCACCTGCTCTCTGAACAGCATCTCACCTCTTGCTGCTTTCTTCTGCAGACAGTGCTGGGGACGACCTGGCCCCTCTTCTCCAAAGCTGCTCTGAATCAGAGCAAGAGGTAATGATGTTGCTCGGAGGGAGTGACAGATGGTGCAGTCCCTGTGCTGAGCACTGGGGCCGTTTCTGGAGCAGGATCTCTGCACTCTCTGCAGGCACTGCAGAAGGCACGGGTGATGCCTGAGTCGTGCAGCTCTAGCTGTGCCAGGACACGTTTCAGCAACAGCCAGGCAGAAATCAAATCCCTGCAGCTGGGATTAACGAGGTGATGCTGACACCAGCTGAATGGACTTCTGTCAAGGGCATGTCATGATAGGACAAGGGTTTATGGCTTTATATTGATAGAGGCAGGTTTAGAATAGATAGGAAAAGGAAATTGTTCACTGTGAGGGTGGTGCGGCTCTGGAACAGGTTTCACAGAAGCTCTGGCTGCCCCATCCCTGGGAGTGTCCAAGGCCAGCTTGGATGGGTCATGGGGAAGGTGTCCCTGCCCGTGGCAGAGGGCTGTGGAATGAGGTGAACTTTAAGTTCCCTTCCAACCCAACCCACTCTATGATTCTGTGATTTATGATGGAATTACGTAAAATGAGACTCACAGGATTGTTTGAGAGCTAAATCGTTGTCTGGGTTGGGCTTCATTTGTGTCTGGAGTAAATCCATGTGGCTCACTTGAGCACACAGAGCCAGGCTTGTGATCAGCTGAGGATGTGCCATACAGTCCCTGTGCTGGGGATGACATGGATTGTACAGCTCTATTTTTTCTTAGTATTACAGGAGTTATTTAATCTATACACATCTGCCTTGTAACTTGACTTTAGGGAGGACTTTATTTCAAATGGCAGTCATTTTTTGTTACTAGCTTCAAAGTTCTGGCATGTCACTTGCATTGAATTCTGCACATATTTTTTGCTTGGGAGGCTTAAAGGGCTAAGGCAAAAATAATGGCCAATTTAAAGGAGAGGAATATGTGTTTATAAGGGAGGAGATTGTTTAAAGGTACTACCATTTTTCTATTTGTTACTTCAATTTTCATTGCATCTGACATGAAAAAGCTGAACGCATTTAGAAGAATGGCAGCAGCTTTGCAGTTGTTGTTCCAGAGTGGCAGAACATAGCTTGTGTTGGAAAATGCTTGCTGATACTCTTTTTTAGAGTTGTGAGCCCATAGCAATGTCGAGTAAATTAATTAACGGTTCAGGTTCAGTGGATAATATATTTGCTAGAGCTTGACTGTATTAGACTGAAAATTCCAGTTATTGTTGTTGGGTGCTTTCAATAAATGCAGCCTCCTGCTCACTTCAGGCATTTTTGAGAAGTCGAAAGGGGGGAGAGCAGAGCGGGGGTGGTATCTCTGTGTCCAGAAATGTGACTTATGGCAGGAGAAGTGCTTTGTTGTGTTAGGATGCAGATTAATACACCTATGCTGATATTTTTTTTAATGGTTCTGAATGTCTTTGTCTCACAAACTCTGGCCATGGCACTGCCTTTACTTGTGCTTGTTCTTAGCTGGAGGTAAATGATGTTCTGATGGACAGGAGGAGTCATGCAGTGTTATTTGGAAAGGAGGTCTGGAGGTCATCATGTCCAGCCTCCTGCTGGAAGCAGGACTGCAGCCAGCATTAAAGCAGGTCAGCCATGATTTTTTCCAGACAGGTGATGAAAACCTGCAAGGAAGAAAATTTCACAGTCTCTATGGGCAGCCTGGTCTGGCCCTGCATTACCCTACCAGTGGCACTTTTTTTTCTCCTGATATCTATTCTGAACCTTCCAAGACTGTCACTACTGCTGCTTGTTATGTCATGTAGCATCATGGAGAAGAGTTTGCTTTCACTACCTTGGTAAATATCCCCTGAGGAGTTTTAGGTAATTATTAGGTCACTCAGATTAGCTGTCCTTGCAATGCCTGGTTCCTGAACTGGCACAGAGGAAAGGAAGGGATGCATCCAATGACCACCTTGACAGTCGCATCATCTGCTCAAGACTTCAGGCTTCATATGCCTTCTTTCCTTGCAGGTATTTTTCACCCAGCTGTTTGAATGTCAGTGATTTGGTTTTCAGTGTTACTTGTGCCTAGGGACAGATGGATTTTTTGCTTTTATGGCACAGGTGGACATGTGTAGCCCAAAATATTAATGAAAGCAAATCATATGTAGAGTGGGTGGTTTTCATATTTAAAATACCTTTTCTGGACTGCAATAAAAAGGTTATTTCTGGCACTAAAAGTGTTTTTCTGCTTTTTTCTGTGGCTATTGGCCAGCCACTTGCCTGGGCTGTCCAGATCAGAGGCAGCAGTGGGTCGAGGAGGATTTGAGGAGAGGAGGATTTGAATTTTCTTGCAGTTCATTTTGAAGACAAGTTCTGCCAGCAGTGTTTTAGCAAGCTGTCAGGAATTTATCCCAAGCATGTGGCTTGAGGGCACCTGTGTAGTCAGAGGCTGCTAACTGTATGTAAATGGATAAAATGTTTAGTGGAGTGAGGATCCTTTGCTTATAGGTGCAGACAGACATAGTGTCAAGGCAGATGACTCAGTCCTGTTGATCTTTGTTGCTATCTCTGCATTAAAGTGAGCTTCCTTCTTAAGCAGTAGACTATGTCTAATTTAGGACCGTGTCTCATCTTGCTGTTGATGGATCGTTTCCTCCCTCCTCTGGGGCACAGCCATGCTCCTACCAGGTCTGTGGCAGAAATATGCTGGAAATACAGTTTGAGAGGAGCTAAATCTCCCTTGTGGCTGTATTATTGTCCTAACCATACAGCACTCCTGGTATGTGAATATGTGCTGACCTTGCTTCTTCTAAGTTGGGTTTTATCCAGCAAAAGAACAGCAGCAGGATTTAAAATCACTGGTGAGATTATTCTGCAAGTGTGGCTTAATGGCTTGATTCCAGCCCCAATCTGGAAAGGTAACTGCTAGTGACAGATGAGGAGCTGTCTTCCACATCTCATCTTGTCAGCTCTCATTGTTCTGACTTTGGCAGAAAAAATGCTGTTTACTTGAATACTTTGAAGGTTGTTGAAAGAAAGAAGACTTTAGACATGGTTGAAATGTGGGGTTTTGCGTTGGTTTGTTTTGTTTTGGTTTTTTTTTAATTAATAACTGTCTGCTTTTTGATTCCTCCCACCCAAATATTGCAGCAGTACTAGCTAATGATAAATAATTATGCCTCAATTTTAAGTGACACAAGTGCTATTGTTTACAGAAAATGTGAGAATCTTGTGAGACATGGGGCATATGCTTAGAGGGATAATGCATGAGAATCAGTTCTGCCTTCTCAGGGAGCCAAGCCTCGCAGAGGAAGATGACAGATACATGTGTTTATATACAGACTCTAGAGCTGGCTGTGTTTGCTTATCATTTGCCACAAATGCAGAGACTCACTGCACAGAGCACTAGTTCAGCATAAGCTGCAACATATGGTCCTGTCCAGCAGATGTGAATCGATTCCAGCACTCACTGGATGTTTCAGGCTGATGACCAGCGAGAGGAATTATCCTGGTAAGCTGGTATAAGTATTCTTGAAGCTTTCCTGGGGACTGCTGCTCCATTTGGGATTTTTCCACGCATAGGGCAGGAAAAGTATGGCCTGGTTTTCAGCTTGTATTGCTGGCAGCTCACAGCTGCTGAAGCAGCTACCTGGACTCATCGGATACATTGCTTGGATATGATGTTGCAAAGTCCTGGGATAAAAATACTTACATGAAGCTACTGCTTTGGAGGGGTCTGATAGTTCATTCTTTCTTTTCAACTGACTCATCATTCTCCACTTGGTATTTAACCAGAAATAACTCACCAGACCCAGTGGTGAAAGCCCTGTGTGCTGTTTTCCGTGGCTTTCCAACCAACAAGAAAATTCATGGCTATATTCTTCCTTCTTTTTATCTCCCTACACTTACCGAAATACATGTGATTCTGCTACAGCCTTTGCTTTGAGATGATGTGTTATGACACACCCTCCATGTGTCATCTCGTACTGACCTGTAGTGAGTTAGGAATAATCAGCAGAACTCTTAACATATTTGTCTTTCTGATTTACTAAAAAAAGCTCACAAAAACCCTAGCCACTAAACAGCCTTATTACCACAGCCAACAGAAACTAATAGAACATTAGACCTCCATGTGTTAGGAAAACTGCACAAAACCAAGAGAATAAGTTTGCAGAGGAGGTTTCCTAGAGAATATTCATCCACATTGTAAAACCAATGATAAATTTTCCTGCATCTGGCAGTTATTTTGCCATACTCTCCTCTTACTCAATGTTCACCCTGTTGATCTTAGGCAACACTTATTCCTGAGTTCTCTCACATACCAAGATATGAATCTGCTTCTCATACAAACAGTCAATGATCTGAAATTGCTGCAGCACACCAGCACAAGCTTGATTCAGTATCTGTTTTTGTTTGCTTTCTTTTGTTTGTTGTTAGGGAGAAAGAATCCAAAGCGGGTCAAATTCCATTTGGTCTCTGCAGCTGCACCCATGCCCCTTCGTACCACCCCTGTGTTTATACTTGCATGCTCTGAGGTTTCAGAAGTCATAGCCACTACTCATCTGAATTTGCCTAAAATCAAGCAACTTCTTGAATTAATTTTAGGTGTTTCATTTTTCTTTGCATTCTTGCACAAAAGTTGGGTCTGATTTTTCTGTGGGCCTTGCTTTCCTTGGCTTCTAAAATAATTTTATAAGGTGTTGCTTATTTGAACCACGTGGTCATTGGCAAGCCCAGCTGTGCCCCTTACCCAGCAAGGCTGTGCTTCAGGGAGCTACACACACACACATACAAAGTCTGCTCCAAAGGTAACAAACCACAAGTGGAAGCATTATCCTGACATTGGCTGTCATTACTGATGGGTTGGTGGAAGTATCTGTGCAAACACACATCTTCTTTATCATAGAGGTCTGCTGACTCAAGGAGTGGGCGATATGCCCTTCACTCAGAGCCTGCTCACAGGGACAAGTGCTGCTATGGCCTGAGCCACATTTGGGGTGGACTGAACTGCACCTGGAGAGCTGACAAGGGTACAGTGGTGGAACACACTGGAGTTGGATCCATTTACATTTAGGAGGCCTGGCAAGGCCCTTTTACTGGCCCCATCTCCAGGTCTGCCGGGTGCTCTCCACTGGCTCCTGTAGCATGCAGAGAGCACACAGTTGTATTTATGTCTGTCCTGGACTCAATGCCTTGCAGCCCTTCTTGGTGAGCTTGCACTGCTGAGCAGGAGCTGTGTTTCCCTGGAGCAGAGGAGAGGCGGTTTTGTGCTGTCCCAATGACCTGCAAGCACGGCTGGAGGCCAAGAGAGGACAACCTGTCTGCCATGGGGCTTCCACGGTGAGCCACTATATGTTCAGGTATGTTTGAGCTGAATGCCTTGCTTTTTGCTGATGGATGAGGCACTAAAACTAAGTTATGCACATTTCTACTCCCTGTCTTTGACCAATGGGGACGTTGTAAATGGACTCGTTGCCCGGCTGTTTTGGGACATACCTATTTTTTGTAGTATTCATCTACTTGGGGAGCTAAATCAAGGTAAATAAATTCAATTAAACAGTCATCATGAATAATTCATTGTTCCCTAATGTATTTAGGAGTGATATTTAAAATATTTATTTGGCTTATAATTCATAAATGTATCAAAAAATTGATCTAGAAAGAGGGTTTATTATTTATTCCAGAACCACCAAAGGATAAAGTGCTGAAATTGTGTGAACTGAAATATTTTAGCAACCCTTAGTATTTCATACTTCTTATATGACTAAAAATCTTCCCACAGAGATGAGCTCTTGAAGCTCCCCTCAGAGCAGATCCCAGAAAAGCTGTAACCACAGCAGAGCACAAGGTGTGGACATTTCAAGTGTGTAACTTCCAATACTAAAGTGCTCTCAGAGAGAGCTTGAAATTCGTACAGCCTGAGGCAGCTCTCCCCAAGCCTCTGTCATCTGTCATGCTGTGGCAGCAGACAGAGCAGAGAGATGGAGGGAAAAACACATTAGTATGAGGACAGTGTTGTGTCATTTAAAGAGATACAATCTGAGCAGAAGCTTGGTTTTGGGTAGGTTCAGTTCCTTGTTTTTCAGTCCACGCTCTTCATTCTTTGCCCACCACGGATATCCCTTTCCTGTGGTACCCTGGGGATCAGAAAATTATTGCCGGGGTGGCTGGCACATCTGTGTTCTGCAGCACCACATCCACAGTCCCTAAAGAGGGATGCCACAATGGGCTCAAGTCTTTTACTACTCCACACTTTCTTTAACATTTATGTCCTCCAGTTGCAAGCATATTATTTTCCATTCAGCTATAAAGATCCCATGGGCACTGGTGATACCCTGGCTAAGGAAGGGGCTGGTTCTGAGCACTGCAACATGAGCCCAATGCTGATGAGATGTTTGTAAAGCCCCCGGTGAGGGATCCACTCCCTTGCACTGGTAGGACCTCAGCCAGGTCATGGATGTGGCTGTTCACACAAATGCTGAAATGGTGAAAGTGAACCTTTTGCATTCACCATTCTCCTTCCCTGTTTGCAGGTACCACTTTAGGGACAGCAAAGGGAACAGCAGTAAGAAATGGGTTCCGGAAGTAAAGAAATAACATTCAAACATGAATCAGTTTGTTGTAAAGGCAGTTTGTTCTTGACCTCAGTCTCCCTTAGGAGAGCCTGGGCCATTCCTGTTGTTTCAGTGGGTTTGCTTTGCATTTGTATCTACATGAGAAACTTGTATTTTACAGTTTCAGGAAGTAAACAGCCTTTTGTATCATAATTTTTTTTTTTAAGAGATTTAAATTGAATTAGATAGAACATGAAAGATGTTTCCCACCTCTGTTCAAGTGGTTGATGCTGTAATAATGAAACCTATGACACCAGATGTAAAAATAGCTGCCATTAAATGAGCTCATCTGAATGGCCTTAAAGATAGGAATGCTGCCTTGCAGATGAAGTAATTGTGTTGCTTTGCATTGATCTGTGGAAAGTTTAATCTTAGTTAAAGGGACGCAGCCTGAGAAAGCACTGTGGAGAAATGCTGGGAAGAGATCAAATTTAGCCCTCCTGATGAGATTTCAGGCTCCATAATTGTAATGCTCATTCCCTCACAGAGCAGCCAAGCAGGTAAAGAATTTACTTTGGACCAGGAAGCTTACATGACTGAGGCTGGTTTTTAGCCATGATTTCAACAATCCCACATGCAGACATCTCCTAGAGCAAAGAGTGTGCTGCAAGGTTTTAATTCCAACCAACACTGAGCAGTGCTTGCAGCATCCCCCAGCATCTTTCCACCCAAATCAGGTGGGCCAGAGCAGCGCACAGGACACTGCCCTGTGTGGGGTGGTGTCACCAGGGTGATGTTTCCTGATAGAGATAATCCAGCTGGGGATTGCTGCCAGGCTCCATGTGTGGGTTTGGGTGTGGTGCAAAACCTCCCTGAGCCCAAGGACCTCTTCTCCTCTCTGGGAATGACGTGAGGAAGAGTGCTGGTTTGGGTCCTTTGATGGTTTGGGGCTGCTTTGCCTTCTCTGGAGGTCACTTTCCTTTTAAGCTTTTCCCCTCTCTGTCTTTGGCAGGATGAGGTGAGGGGCTAGGACAGGGCTTCCTAGGGCTGCCACTGCCCTCCAGCCTGCAGAACAGGTGCTGTGAGCCAGAGCATCAGCTTTCCCCATTCTAATTGCTGAGTGCTGATAAGCCAGTTTCCCCAGACAGATTCTCTCTCACTCAGGTTTCCTCCCACGCTGTATTTTCCCTCCTTTTCCCTGGGTGGGTGATCCAGCTCAGCCTCATCAGGAGAGTGTCAGCTGAGCCAGGATCATCTCATTATTTGGGGCTGTAAGCTGATAAAAGAGCTTGTTCCCTGTTGTGTGCTTCACTTTGATTCTGTGAGCTCTATCTCATCACTTGGTGCCTAAACTCCATCTTTGTAGCTCACTGCTGCAGGATATTTGTCAGGCACAAAACCCCTTCTCTGATTTCACGGCAAGCTTAGGGGCACATAAACCCAAAGCAGAAAGACCCAGTAATGACAGCCACCAGAGGGGACAGGGGCTGCTGCTGCTGCTGCTTTGCTGCTCTTTGAAAGCCACCAGTGACACTGGCACAGCCCTGCTGAAACCAGACAGAGCTGTCAGATAAACCTGGTGTCTCTTTTCCAGCTCCCTTGCACTCGTTATGAAAAACAGAAATGGCACAACAACCCCAGACTGGTATAAGGAAACTGTTACAATCCTCATTTAAAAGACTCTGCTTTAATCAGTAAATTAGGGCTCAGTTTTGCAATCACTTTCTATTAATTAAGCAAGTTAGGATGCAAATACACATTTCAGTGACTTACCATTAATTAAGCTAAACTGTTTCAGTCAGTGATTAAATTTGAACACACAAATGCATTCAAGTTTAATGAGATGGGTATTAAACTGGTTTTTGTTAAACTGTTTAACACAAGCACATGCAAGGTTTGGCTCTATCCGATGCTTTTTGAACCTGGGGGATCCTCAGACCCACAACACCTACTGAGCCCCGAGGGTGGTGGGGAAAGGGGAGGGCTGAGGACACTCCTGCATGGAAGGTGACACGCTGGGGCCTTGTCACAAGCACAGCATGATCACCTCCTCTGCTGCCCTGGGAGAGTTAGCTGGGCTTGTTGACTGGAATGCTTAGGCACAGCACTGGAAGCTGTGACTGTTGTAATTCAAATGTGGATTACATCAAAAACTGGACTTTAAGAGTAAGTGCAAGACTTACAGTCGTGATCTGGAGAATTTTCATGTTTCCATTTTCAATGTAAGGAGCATTCCTCGTTACTGCTGATAACCCTTCTGTATGATTGTTGTGTACTTGCACTCTCCTTGCTGAAAGATGTTTCCTTGTCACGATGCTGTAGTTGGATTTCTTCACAACGTGAGCCACTTCAGCTTCATGGAGACCATGAGACAGCAGAGTGCCACACTCTCAGCTCGTCAGACAGAGCTCAGTGTGCCAATGACACTGATGCAGGTGGGCTGGGGGTTTCATTCCCGGTTCATTGCTTAGCTGGAAACACATAGACATGTCTTCCTGAATGCCATGTAATGGGTAAGCATAAATGCCCTGCTCAAACAAGTTTCTATGCAAAAAAAGTAATCCTTGAGGGTTTTCAAGTGATAGGGGATAAGCTGGAAACAAACCACCTGATGCTAGTACTGATCACCAGCATAGAGCCAGGGCATTTCTGTTTGCAGTAAGGAAGGCTCGGACAAGAGATTGTTGTGTGAATGACTCTGGAAGCCATCCTTCTACGGAAAGGAAATCCTGTATTGGGCTGCGGGTGGTTTCCAGCAACCTGGTCTGCTTGCAGGCTCTCAGATTAAGAAGTGCTACACCCTGCTGATAGTTAGTGAGCAAACAGACTGGCAGAGGTGGCAAGCACATCCCCCTTAGAAAATATTTGAAGAGAGAATGTGCAGTAGCACCCCTACTCCCCAAACTCCTTCATGTTGTGTACTGCTCTGGAGGTTTAGCTCCCTCACCTGTTTGTGGTAGTAACACACCCTCTGCTGTTTTCCCATCCCCTGCTGTTGGGAGTGGTAGAGATTCATTAGTCCACAATAAAAAATGGATTTATGTCTGTCTGATGCTGTTGGTTTGTATTGTAGTTAACAGCAGTTAATAAAATCTGGGAGTCAGAGGAATAGCAGGCAAGGGATGTTTGTTTTGATCATGGCATCTCCTTGGCTGGACCATCCAGTGGGCAGTGGGGAAGATGTGCTGGTAGCTTTGCTTTCAGAGGAAATAATTAGAAGTGTAATTACTGGGACATGAAGCTAAGTGACAGACCAGATCAGTCACACAGATCTATGAAACACTGCCAGCTGTGGAGAAACTTTAATGGATGCTCTGACCCACTGCTTTCTTTTGCCTCTGCAAATCTCCCCCAGAGCTATCATGAGCTATTTTTAGCTCAACTCGTTTAAGAATAACATTATTCCTTATTTAGTGAGCAGGATATCCTGTATATGGGACATTCTGGAGTGAGTGTTTAGATAACATCAATTTAAACAATGGGTGATTTAAACAATGGTAGTAAAAATTGATGTTATGAATTCTCTCTGGTCACAGATTTGAGGTCATGTTTATCAATGTGCAACCTATTATTTTTCTTGAGGACGCAATTTCTATTAAAAACTTCATAAAGGTGAGTACCTCTAGGATGTCTCCCATCTCTGACGTACTCAGCATTTTTCCCAGAGACTCAGCCTGTGCTCAGGGAGTCATGAAGCAGCCAAGATCTCAGAAAACAGGTCACTGTCCACTTTTATCAGCCCAAGGCTCTAAAGATTTCATCATGGCTCTGCAGCTGAGAGGGAGAGAAAGGATTAGCTAATTCAAACAGCAGTGGTACAAATCAGTGCTGTGGATTCATTCTGGTTCTGAGGTTAAGGTCACATTATGAGCGTTCAACCTGTTACTCTGCAGCCTGCAAGGGTCTGCCCCAGCAGCACCTGGGCATGTAGAAGCATGTGCTGAGCCTGTGTTTGCAGTGCCAGGCCTGCTGTGGCTGGGCACACACTCTGGGCCAGCTGGCCCACTGGCTGGGGTGACATCTGCGCTTCTTCCAGCCCGTGGGGCCCACGGCTGGCTGGGAAGCTGTGGCATTGCCCCATGCAGGAGTCCTGCAGGGGGAACTGCTGTGCTGGTGAGCTCCAGGTCCCCCATGAGCAGCAGGCATGAAGGGCTGTGCCAGGTCCTGCAGATGTAGCTGTCTGTTTCCTGAGCATGGCTGTGCAGCTAATCAAATCAACCCCGCATGAAAAGAGAGTGCAGCCTGTCTTGAAAAATCAGTGTGCCTGGAGCAAGGCCCGAAGGTATGTGAAACATGCTGGGCTTGAGGGTAAAAAAAACCGCACAGGCTAGTGAAAATTGAATGTATGAGCCAAGGGTTCACAGAGTTCAACAATATTTTCCAATAAAACATCTTGAAGGATCGGTTTAATAGCAGGACAGCTGTGTTATTTAAACAGTTTGGAGTTTTGGGGGTGCAGGACAAAGTGAATTGATCGGTCACTGGCAGTAAGCAGAACAATGAATGTTTTTGTCCCCCCATTCAGCCTTGTGAAGAAATATAGGAAAACATGAAACAAGGAGTGGGAAAGAAAGATGCTTTTCACTTCCTGGGTTTTCTTTGCAAGACATGACTGTTGTGATATGGTATTTCTGAATAGCAAGGCCGTGGACTTAGCTGGCTGGAGCTGTCAGGAAACATGCTTTCGGTTGTAGGGTACTGAATATTTTGCTGGCTGAGATTGCCTGTGGTTTCTTGCCTTTATATCTGCTTTATCTTTAATTTAAAAAAACCCCAATCTCCTGATTGTAACTCCAAGAGTCAGAGTTGGAGTGATTAGGACTTTTCTTTGTATCACTCAAGTATACTCTTGACTCTCACCCTACTTTGGTTGCCCATGAATTAATTCAGGTTGCTTGACCTTGGTTACCAAGTTCGACTTTGTGTGCAGCGTCTTAGCTATGCAACATATGCTATTTCCTGTCAGGTATGATTTTTATGTACCTAAAGTCATATTTTGTTTCATATAAACACAAATTACGTAACCAAGTATTTGTATGGCATAGCTCTTGATGCTCTGACCCATTCCTTGTTACAGCATTTGCAGCCTACTGGGTTCAGTCACTTGTGTTCAAGCACTGCTTTTCACCTCTGTGAAAAATTTCACCCGTGCTACCATGCAGACGCAGCAGCAGAACTTTTATCACCCGAAATTAAACTGAGGAGAATGCTTACATAGATGGTCCTTAAACTTCAGCAAACAGCTTCAAAACTCTGTAAATATTTATTGAGCAAACAGAAGTTGAGGATGATGACCCTATACCCATCAATATTTCAGACAGTTTAACATATTCCCAGCAAACTATGTGTTTAAAAATTACCTTAAGTATCTGTGTAGATTTAACCCACGGGGTTATTTCTTCCCTCTTAATTTGTTAAAAATTTGGGCACAAGGTAAAAGACCCAAGGCTTTTGAATGACTCTGTGACAGCAGGCAGCTGCTAGTAGGGCGGCAGCCCGTACACACCCCAGCGCGCTGGCACTGAGGCTTTGCTGCTCCTTCGACACCGAGGCTCTCAGGCACACTTGGGAACGGGAGGGACTCCCCTGCAGTGGGTCAGGCCTTGTAACACTGGAGGAAAAACTCTCAACGTGGAGCTTGTGACACGGCACGGCAGCCCGGCGGGAGAGCTCCCCCCGACACCGCCGTCCCCTCATGTGGGGGGACAGGCAGAACTTCGCCGTTTCACACCAAAACACGCTGCGGGGCACGGACCCGACTCCGCTCCTCTTTTGGGACCGGCACGGGCAGGGCTGCGCCCGGGCCGACGGCACCCGTGGCTCTGCCCCGCTGGGCGGGAAAGCGGCGGATCCCGAA
>VWZN01009801.1:1464116-1474945 GCA_013396955.1 Regulus satrapa | reverse complement strand
CCCAACACCACCAAACCCCGGAAAAAAATGTGACCAGAGGTGCATAGAGAGTACTCATCACTCTGGGCTGGGCTGGATGTGACACGGATCTGTTAGTGATTTCATTATACTTGTGACTGTCTATTGGCTTTTACCCCTGCCACAGAGTCCCCATGATAATCTGAGTGGGAGGGAAGCAAAAAGGGGATGTAAGGAAACGAGCAGACAGGCTTGATGGGAGATAGTGCTGCCAAGATTACCAGCTATCAAATCAAGAAAAGTTACCAAAAATTACCAAAAATTTACGATGGATTCCCGGGGAGAAAGTGAGTTACTTTGAGAAGTCTCACTGTACTGACTGAAAACAAATTAGCTGTAGAAACAGGAAGAACAGCAGCGAAATCCAACCAAGAGCCCACTTCTCCCCAGCAATTTCAGTCCACTCCTTTCAGTTTCAAGTCGAGGAGAAGAGAAACCTGGAGCTGAATTCACTGGCAAATCCATGTGTGTACTGCTTCAGGGGAGGGCAACAGAGAGGGCAATTCTTGGCTCTCTCTTTCAGGGTTTAATCCTGTGCAAAATTAAAATGCTGAAATACAAAACTCCCATCGAGGGAGTGTTTGGGTGCAGTTTGCCAATCTGTCTCCTGTGCTCCGCCAGATGACAATCAGGGATCACTGGTTTTGAAGGCAAGTCAAAATCCAGTTAGGTTTACACATGCTGGAAACTGCTCTTGAGTTTCCCAGTTCCTCCTGACATAGCACAGGGAGCTTCTCCACTGCCTGTGCGAGTGAAATGCCGGAGCAGCCGCTACAGAGGAAATGAGTCATTCCTCTATTTCTGTTGCAAAAGACTTCTCTGTGCTGTGCAATGCATTTAGGAATATATTCCTACTGTTTCTTGGAAGTTTTCCTAGGACCACGTTTGGCATAGAAACATCAGCAAATGAACAGACACATTACAGATTTTTTTTCTTCATTTAAATCGGCTGTGCAGGCTTGGCTTCTACAGGAAGGATTTCCAGGAGCCCTGAATTTTGTGCAGTTCTCCCCCCTGGGTCTGTTTCCTGGTGGAGGGGCTGCTGCCCAAAAAGTGATTGTATGGGGGTTTGAGTGTGTCTTCTGAGCACGTCTTTTTGTCATGCCCCATCGGAAAGCTCATTGAAGTGTGTTTCAAAAAAGAGAAACTTGCCAGTCATAGGGATTGTGAATCATGGGCACTTCTCCAAAAAGTATTCCTGCACAGATCCTGTATGTTTTCCCCAGAAGCCACTTGAGCTCAGTACTCATTCAGGCCCTACCAAAAATAATGACATCTCCTGAATAGTTAAAAAAAAAAAAAAAAAAGGGACTGGGGAGGAGCACAGCAGCAGTAGACTCTAAGAAAGCAAGAGTTCCATATCTCCCTTTTTATTTCAGTGTGGTGCTTTCCAGAGCGTTGTGAACAGACACTGAACTGCCTGGGGGCAGTGTGGATGGGGCAGTACCTGAGAAGCATCAGGCCTCTGTCTCCTCAGTGACTCACAGATGGATGATTAAATCAATTGAACTGGCACTCAGTTGTAGCTTCTGCTGTGGGAACCCTGGAGATCTTGGTAAGAATTTTGCAAATTGTCCATTTTCAAATCTCTCAGAAGTCTGACTTGTTCAGGAATGAAGAAAGTCTTGGCTGAAGCTTTGCATGTGCCTAAGGATGAGTTTTGTCTGACTGTTTATCTCTTGGCTCTTTGAGTGCTGTCTGCCTTAAAATGCAGACTCTTCATGATGTGCTGCACCTGGCTGGGGGCACCACTTCCAGCGGAGCAGCAGCAATGCAGCTTTACCGTGACATTAGCCCCTTGCATTTTACAGGTGCTTCTTAAAATGTTCCCACTTTCAGTTACATGATATGACTTTCAGACATGGTGAGTGTGTGAGGGAAGGACAGAGGGAGACGGGTAGCAAAACACACGACTTCTCTGGTTTGCTCCTTGAAAATGCTACTAATGCTCCAGGAAACCATATAAATCTTGTGTGCAGAGCTTGTGTGCACAGCAGTGTTTTAAATTTGCCTCTTGAAATATTTTTCATTACCCAAAGGGCATCTAGGGGCACATAACAAGCCTTTAATACTCAATTCCTCAAGGAAGAATTGTTGTGGCCTTTGAAAAACGATCCCTGTGTTAAGTGGCAATTAAGAGCTAATTATAATGAGATGCTGTTGGATGAGATTAGTATCTGACTTAGAATGACAACAGAGACATCCACCTAGATAAGCTGGAGGGGAGAAAGGGATAAGTAGGGAAGGCAGCAAGTACATCACCTTGGGGAACGTGGTCACTACCTGGCTGGTCCTCAGAAGAGTCAGCCCACAGTGGGAAACATGACAGTGCTTCTGAGGGAGAACCATGGGATTTGGGAGAACCTCTTCAGCC
The DNA here is from genome assembly GCA_013396955.1 of Regulus satrapa. Classification (NCBI taxonomy): domain Eukaryota; kingdom Metazoa; phylum Chordata; class Aves; order Passeriformes; family Regulidae; genus Regulus; species Regulus satrapa. The sequence continues at coordinate 1,472,553 of VWZN01009801.1, read as the reverse complement.
AAAGCTGTCAGGACTTGTAACTCTTGTGGAAGGAGATGTGGTGTGAGCCCTGCTTCCTGCCTTCTGAAATGTCAGCTGGTGAAAGTGCTGTTCACCTGCTCCTGACAGCTGGAGGGACCGTGAAAAAGGGTCATTTCAGCAGTGAAATTTATCTCTTTGGCTGATAAAGACCTTCATAATGAGACTTTCATTTCAAAGGGCTCTGGCAGTGCAGCAGTTCGAGTGTCTGTTTGCCTGACTGCCACTACATTAGCTGCATGTGAATTGCACAGGTACTTTATTTGAATAAAACTGCTCAGTCTCAGAGGTCAGAAAGCACAGCTACCGCAGAAACTTTCAAGTTGCAGAGTAGAGGATCAATTTTGAGTGAACAATCATCTCTGATTGAACACAGGAGAGCACCTATGGCTTGTTTTCAGCAGATCTCCCTGGTCAGGCACACAGAGGGAGCAGGCCCTTGCAGTGAATGGAGCAGATGCTCCTTCCTTTCTCCCTCCTGCACAGTATTTTCATAACCTTTCAATGCATCCCTGTGGAATGGGGACAAGATGGCAGTCACGTGCTCCCGTTCTTCCAGTGGGGGAGGAAGCTGGGATGACATCAGATTTACTTTTGTCCCTTTTCTGCTAGGAGACTTATTTGTGCTGCTAACAAGGTCCCCAGTCCAGTGCTGTAAAAGGGATGCTGCAGGGAGGAGGACAAGTAAGCTTCCTCCCTTGGGAGAGGGCTGAAGCAGTCCTTGACTCATACAAACTGCTTTGCAGTGGAAATAGTTTGTCACCCGTGATGGCAGGTGGCACAGACTGAGCTATTGGTGCAGTGGGATGAAGCACAGGGTGGGACTGGACCCACACCAGGACTTGGCTGGGGAGCAGGGGCATCCTCCCTGACAGTATTGCTCGACCAACTGCAAGTTATGGGCACACTCTGGGCGAGGAACATAACCTGCTGCTACCTGTGTCAAATAAGGAGCAGCCCCAAGACCAAAAGTGTTCCCATCTGATCGGTAAGAACAGGGTTTTCAGTCAGACACCCAGGGGAACTCCCAGCAGCAAGGAAGAATGTTATCACCTGGATTTTAGCAGACTTTTGCATAGAAGCCTGGTTCACTCTGTGATGAAAACAGGTTTGTCTTCGAAGCTTGGCTCTGAATGGCAGAGAGCACAGTGTGTGTTACTGTGTGTGTAGTGATTTATGTCCAAATAAGAGATTCCTTGTGAGAAGAACATTTTCATTTGGAAAGGACTCGGTTCCTTTATATTGATTGCATTTAGCTGGATCTGCAGCCTCCCTCCTCAGTGGAGCTGTGTCCCACTGCAAATGCTGCAGGGTAAATGCATAGAATGGAGAGGAGGGAAAGAATTCAACAACAGAAACAGACAGAGGAAAATGGGGTCCTTTCAAGGCAGAAATATTCAGGAATTCAATTTATTTCTCAGCTACAGCACTGCAGTGCTTTAGAATGTAAATTGTCCCTTTAGCCCACCAAGTTTAGCTCTACTGAACGACACAGTATTTTGCACATCTGCTTAATGAGATGTGCAAAATGGGAAAACCAGATGTAATGGTCTCTGCTGCTGTGAGGAGACGACTGGAAACAGAACCTTTTGTCATAAAAATAACCATGCCCTTCTGAACCTGTTGAATTCTGAAGCTATCTTGGGCATATTTTTGCAAATAATGATTTAGTATTTGCAGCTGAGTGATCCTGAACATGTTCTTGTAGCTCTTCCTTTGCAGCTCAGAAGCAGGGTTTGTTGCTGTTGATATTGGGTTTTTTTCCAATAGCTTTAAGCAATCTCTATTTTTCTGTTTTGTTCATTTGTTTCATAATTTAAAAGCTTTTCTCTTACGAGCTATATTTCAATGGTTTTGGATAACTTTTCCTGTATTTCACAGCTGCATGGCCCAGGGCTCAGTTATAAAGCCTTGCTGATTCAGTTGAAGAAAGTGTGCTTGACCACATCTGTTTCTGTCTTAATTTACATCTTTCATCCACTGCTGGAAAGGAGAAACCTGTAAATTCTAATTCCTTCCCTGTCCACTTTCTAGGTTTGATGTAGTTTTTGATGCTCCTATGAATATGAATTGTGACTTGCCAAATTAGTGTGAATTAAATAGGAAGAGTCATAGCACAGCTGTTCAAACAATTTCCAAGGGATGAGACTGTTCTTCTAAAATAATTCATCCACAAATCTGTAGTACAACCAAAGCTCTCAGCATTTACTTTACAACTCTGTCCCTGAATCTCAGAGCAATGATATTGAGACACAGTTTACCTTATTCTACAAAATCCCACACTCTGGCCTTTTTAGAAGACATTCTCTTACTTTTTAGGGTGGGCACTGAAAGTACCTTGAGCACCTTTATCTCTAAAGTTGTGTCACCTTGAAGCCTAGGTGCTGTCCCCATTTGCTCAGCCTCTTCTCCAGGATCACACTCAAACCCCCAGGGCTCAGGAAGCCACATCTGCAGCTCCCACCCAGCTCCTCTTGGTGGAAGTGATTCTCCTTCCACTGAGTTTGTCTTCCTGAGAAGTGGGGACACTGCTTGGCTTCAGACTTCTGTTCCTTGTTTCTAAGTTATTAAATTGAAAAAAATATGAAGTAGAATTTTACTTCTAAAATACAGCTCTCTTCTTAGGAATTTGCTTCAGTGGGGACTGTGAGATATTCTCTCTGTAATGATTTATATTACAAAAATAGCTCTGTCCTATGTCTGCAAACAGTTAGAAATGTGAGTCTGGAAAAGAAATCTAGCAGCTAACTCCTCAGCCCTACAGCTTGAATAAACCAGTCATCAGCAAAATGAATTACAAAAGCAACTGAAGAACTAAACTTCCCTATAAATACAATGTTCTCTCCTCGGAAGTCTGAAAATACTCTAGGCTTTTTAGCCTGACCCAAAGCCTGCTGCATCCAAGCTTTTTTGGCCTCAATGTGGGGAGTGAGTTCCAAAGCAGAAGAGTCCCGGTGGCCTCCTCCAGGCTCTCCCCCGCTGCCGAGGCTGTGCTGAGCTAGGGGGGACCCTGCGAGCCAGTGAGTCACAGGTCACACAGGTCCCCTCTTTGCTGCCAAATGGGCTCGTTGAAAGAACATGACCTCAAATCTGTGTTTGTACATCTGACCTAGCAGTAACCATGCCACTCCAACACGTTCTGCTGGTGACACTCGGCTGGCACAAGTGACACTGGGTGAAGCCACCGAGGACTCTGCTGCGCCAGAGCAGCGCTGGGCCGTGGTCAGCGGGCTGGAATGGAGCATGACCTCACTGGGCGGTGACAGCTCCCTCCGGGGACAGCTCCCCTTCGAGCAGGAACTTGGATTGGAGTGCTTGGTACAATAACACACGGTGCTTGCTCCCTCGGAGCCTGCATGCCCTTTGGCTGTGGCTTTGTCTCTGTTTACTATAGAAAAAGCTTTAGCAGATTATGCTGTGTCATTCAGTTCCCTGCCGGAGAGTATGTTAAAGAGAAACTAGAGAGCATGTGAGCGTAAAAAAAGAAGCTGTAATTTTTTGTGGCATAGGCAAGGTCATTACAAATTATATGAGGCAATGAGGATGTGAGGATCTTAGATCATATTTAACTGCTTTATCTTGAGACTTAAGAGAAGAGAAAAATGTGCTTTTACTGATATTGCCAATTAGGGAGCTGCCAGGTGGCCAGTTAATAACCCAGATGTGCTGAAGGATGCAGCATCAGCAGAGGCTGTTAGTGAAGTGAAGCCCAGGAGAGTTTTCCAGGGCACAGCACCGGCCGCTTCCTCCTGGCTCCGGGCTTGACTTGGGTCTGGGAGGTGTGACAAGAGGGGGAGCCCGGGGGAGGTAATGCCAGTCCGTAAAAGGATAAGAGCTTAGGAAAATTGCAGAGAAGAAGGAGGGAAACACAATGAAATCTAAAGAGCAGTTGGCTGCTGGCTATGCAGAAGCCTGGAAATGGTGTTGTGACTCCACATCACGCAGACGCACAGCTGTCCGTGGTGTGAAGGACTCAGAGGCAGCTGAGACCAAAGGCTGGGTGAGTCATGGGGATGGGTTGAAGCACCTTCCCCTTTTGTCACTAGCTGGAATCTGTGTCTGTCACACTGATGTCAGCCCAGTTCCTGCTGGAAACTGCATCATCACTGACACAAGATCAGTTGCTGTGACTCTCTCATGCCCCAAGGGACCAGAGCCTGAGATAGAGATGCTGGAGCCCAGGCCCCTCGCTGATCCCTGAAGTACACCAGGAATGATGTAGGAGAAGGGGGTAACCTTTCACTACTCCAAACTGAACTGTCTGGGCACGATGTCCAGTGGGAATTTGAGAGAAAGGATTGAGGGGAGCAGCATGTGAGCCTGGGAGGCAGCCAGCAGGGAAGCAGCCAGCAGGACAGAACCTGCAGCTTTGCTATCAGCAGGAGGCACAGGGCTCAGCTCAGCTCACACTGGCATTCCCTGACACTGCCCCTGCCACTGAGTCAGTCATAGAGCTAGAATAAATACAGGTCCCTATGGCAAAGTCAAAGCTAATCCTTGCTGCTGGAAGACTGGCAGGGGGAGCCTCTCCTGGGTACAGGTTGTTGGAAACAGTCCTGCTCCTGGTTGCCCAGAACTTCTTGAAAAAGCCTCCTGGACTTGCCCCTTCAGGGTAGAAACCCAGGGCAACAAAAAGCCTGAAGATCACACAGGGAAAGGAATTGCATTTCTACAAAGTCTGTAAAAAGACAAACATTCCTAGAGATGGTTCTGAAGGGTTGATTGCAGCTACCTTTATTGGAGGGATGCTGCTGTGAAGAAATGAAGTCAATTCTGTAACAACAAGAGAAACTGGACCTTTACCAGCTGCCAATAGTAGTGGGGAAGCACCAGCTATGGTGGCTTGCCATTTATAAAAAATCTGGAGATAAGCAGCTTATTTTTAGGCAGAGTGGTAGCTGGGTATTCCAGCAGGCTCAAGTGGTGATAATAAGGATTTGGCAAAAGAACAGCAGAGGAAGACACCTCATCTTACCTTGTATAGCCTCTGTTCCCCTTGCAGCAGAAAGCATTGTCAACTGCTTTAGTAGGATCCAAATGAAAATGCTCTGAAATAGCCATCAGATTGCCTTCCTTTGCTTTCTTTCCTTTTTCAGAGTGATGCTCTTTTCTCTTAACTTTAAGGCACAAAGATGCTGAAAGTCTTTGGGTAGGTTTGGGCATGGCATGGCTTTTTGAATACCAGCATCCCTGGTTTGGTTTGTCTGAGAAGCTGCTATACTGATTTGCTGTGCTGAAGGCAGATTTTGCTACTTGCTGGGCTGGTTGTAATGATTCGAGTGCATGCTTTGGATGTAGCTGATGTTATTCCCAGTGTGTATTAGTAAGAATAGAAATCTGCCATAAAATCGTGTTCTGCAAAAGCAGTATTCATTTCCTAGTTTTCTGCTTAAAAATTCGGCATTTGCAAGCCTCGCCATCTGCATCACAGCCATTACATGTGGGAAGCATGGAATGTGTCTTATCACACACAGAGCGTGCACAGCAAAGGACATCNACAGGTTGTTGGAAACAGTCCTGCTCCTGGTTGCCCAGAACTTCTTGAAAAAGCCTCCTGGACTTGCCCCTTCAGGGTAGAAACCCAGGGCAACAAAAAGCCTGAAGATCACACAGGGAAAGGAATTGCATTTCTACAAAGTCTGTAAAAAGACAAACATTCCTAGAGATGGTTCTGAAGGGTTGATTGCAGCTACCTTTATTGGAGGGATGCTGCTGTGAAGAAATGAAGTCAATTCTGTAACAACAAGAGAAACTGGACCTTTACCAGCTGCCAATAGTAGTGGGGAAGCACCAGCTATGGTGGCTTGCCATTTATAAAAAATCTGGAGATAAGCAGCTTATTTTTAGGCAGAGTGGTAGCTGGGTATTCCAGCAGGCTCAAGTGGTGATAAATAAGGATTTGGCAAAAGAACAGCAGAGGAAGACACCTCATCTTACCTTGTATAGCCTCTGTTCCCCTTGCAGCAGAAAGCATTGTCAACTGCTTTAGTAGGATCCAAATGAAAATGCTCTGAAATAGCCATCAGATTGCCTTCCTTTGCTTTCTTTCCTTTTTCAGAGTGATGCTCTTTTCTCTTAACTTTAAGGCACAAAGAGGCTGAAAGTCTTTGGGTAGGTTTGGGCATGGCATGGCTTTTTGAATACCAGCATCCCTGGTTTGGTTTGTCTGAGAAGCTGCTATACTGATTTGCTGTGCTGAAGGCAGATTTTGCTACTTGCTGGGCTGGTTGTAATGATTCGAGTGCATGCTTTGGATGTAGCTGATGTTATTCCCAGTGTGTATTAGTAAGAATAGAAATCTGCCATAAAATCGTGTTCTGCAAAAGCAGTATTCATTTCCTAGTTTTCTGCTTAAAAATTCGGCATTTGCAAGCCTCGCCATCTGCATCACAGCCATTACATGTGGGAAGCATGGAATGTGTCTTATCACACACAGAGCGTGCACAGCAAAGGACATCCAAAGGTTATGTTGTCATCATGTCAAATGGATCTGTTTATTCTGAGTGCTGTAGAAGCAGAGCTTAATCAGAGCATCAGCCATATGCAGATTTGAAATTAGATTTTACAATAACCACCTGTCTACTCTTTTGAATCCTTGTCATATTCCTTGGGTTAGAGCTGTGCTTGCTTAGTGAATGTGTGTGCTGGGAGAAAATCATCTAGAAGCCTTCATGCCATGATGTCAAAAGCACTTAAATGCATGTATATGTATGAGTGTGCAAGGGGAGCACATGTATCTTATGGCTTTGTGCTACTAGCTGCTACCAAAGCATGTGAAGGGCAAAAGAGGGCATTCCTTTCATGTGAAAATCAATACTATTGGCAACTCCCCATACAAACTTATTTTGCTCTTCTTTTTGGGCTCAGAATTTTTGTATGTGTCAGCCAAAAAAGTCACTGTGAAGTGATGCAGCATTTGATCTTTCTCTTCCATAAAAGTTTCTAAAGGAATAAGTACAAACATGCACATAATGTTTGTGTAGTGCCTGCCACAGTTTTGTGACTCACAGCATTCTGCCTTTAAGGAGTCAAAAAAAAAAAATCTGTCTGAAAGCTTAAGCCTCTCTCCTCATTATGTTGCAACATGAAAAAAAAAAAAAGAAAATCTGTGCATTTGATTATTGTAAGCTGCATCAAGGCGGCGGTGAAAAGAGCAACAATATTCGAAGTCAAGGTTGACATTTTAAACACTGGCACTTGGAAAGAAGTGGAAATGAAAAGAATTGCAGAGCAAAAATTGACAAATAACTTGTACCACCACTTAGTCATATGCTCAAAACTCCCTGAAACAAGTAAGCACTACAAGCTTTTCATTGCTTATCTCCACTATGATAATTATTCTTCTAAAGCAGTAACTGCTCTCCCTGGGGAAAAAGGGAGTTTACTTTTTAAAAAATTCAGAGTATGGCCCTTCCCACGGAAGTCAACGGCAGTTTTTCATTGAATTAAATGAGAACTTAAATGAGCCATTAAACGAGATCAGTAATGCAAGAGCTTTCCAAAGACATCCTGGCCCGGATGCTCCCTCCTTACCACAGGGAGCAGCAGTCACCATTGTTCTTAGGCTGGCCAATGCCTGAAGCTGTAGTGTCCCCTTCTCCAGAGCAGGAGATGTTTTCACCACTCACCACAGTGAGTCAGAGCTGTTGGTGCCAGGGAGGTGCCCTGACCGTCCAGCTGGGCTGAGCTGAAAGCTGCTGCCTCTCTGCCTCTGTCCAGGGTTTAGTGTGAATCAATGTGCCAGGAAGGTGCCAGAAGCATAGCCCGAAAGCTTCCTCCAAAACCGAGGGCAGAAGCCTTTGTTTACACCAGGGTAGCCTCCTATTGGGAAGCCTCCAATTTGTGTGGCACCAAGGTGGTGATGAAGAGAACAGCTGAAAAGCTCCACTTCTGTGCTTTCCCTTTCAAGAGTTCGATCTCAGGAGTGTTTTGCTGCTTGAGTTCTCTGGGTCCAACAATCCCCGTGGTGGGATTTGCCCATTGCTGGACCATGTTCCCTCCCACGCGTCTGGCTGGACCCAGCACAGGGAGCGGGGACGGGATGCTCACGGTGCTCTGTGGGTTACAAGCTCACTCCTCGCTCCAGCTCCTCGTTTCAGCTGGGGAAGGTGAGAGTTTGTACGTTTTGACTTTGTTCATTCGAGCTCACAAAACAACCGCGTCTGTCTTGAAACTCCGGCGTGTCTTCTCATCTCAGCGAACTCTTCGCGGAGAAGCGCTGCTGTGAAATCGCTCTATCGGCCACGGCCACCGCTCGCACCTGCCCGGCCGCCCCTCGCCTCCACCGGCACCTCCCGCGCCGTGTCCCGGGGGCCAGGAGGGGTTCGCCTCCCTGAATTTCCGCGCCGGGCCCTCTGGAGGTCAGTGTTCGCCCGCGCTGTGGCGGACCTGTTGCGGGCCCGCGGAGGCTCCGCGGGCA
>VWZN01009801.1:1427589-1463359 GCA_013396955.1 Regulus satrapa | reverse complement strand
TGGGCCCCGCCCGAGGTGTCCTGCGGGGCTCGGGGCTCCCGGCGCCCCCGGGGCCTGTGGGTACAAGGTGCGGGCACTTGGGTGCGGAGCGGGACATCAGCGACACCCCGTTATCCTCACACCGGTGTCTCAATCGTGGTGGGATGGTGGGGAATGCGTGGCTGAGGGAACCGCACTGTCCCCAGGCTGCGGTGTCCACTGCCGATGGAGCTTCTGAGCCTTTCCTGGGGTGTAACTGTGGGGGCAAAATGCGGTCTGTGACCAACGAGGACCCCGCCCTGCTGCAGCATCCCTGGAGGTACTGCCACGGCAGTTTGTTGTCACTGGGCTGAGGACCTGGCTGGGATTGGCGGCTCTGCTAACCTGGAGCAGGTAACCCGCACCGGGGGCCCTGCAGCAGGTTGAGGAGATGGAGTCCTGCCATCAGCCTTGCCCTTGATGAGGGCTCACTCCTGGCTGGAGACTCCCATCTGGAGATTGACTCCCATCTGGCTTGTTCTCTGCTCAGCCAGTTGGGATGACGTGGCAGAGCATGATGGTGCCTCCCTGACCCGGAGGCTGAGTCCTTCTCCAGGGTGTGCTGAGCACAGGACAGTGCTCCTGGGGATGCCCTGGTGCCAGCCGCCGCGCCCCCAAACCCCAGCCCTTCCCCAGCCTGCCTCTCGTGCCTGCTGCGGGCGAGGTGGGTGAACAGGTGGTTGTGTTTGCTTTCCTTTCATGGGCCCCTGCATTTCAGCCCGACATTAAATGGTACTGTTGACTTGTTTACCTCTTTAGCATTCTAATATTCAGTTCTTATCCCTGCTCTCCAGTTTGTGGGTGGCCACAGGCTTGCTCTGTCACCGACCTGTGGGATGGATGGATGGATGGCTGTGTGTGCCCTCGGGGCTGGTGGCACCGGGGCTGGCTTCGCAGTGCTGCGGCTGATGGTGGCCAGGAGGGCTGCTGGATGTGAGCCCGGGCTGTGTCCCTGTGGGCCGTTTGGAAAAGCCCTCTCTTTGCATGACATGTGCTCCGGCGTTGGATGGCATGGCACCGATCCAGCCGCTTTGTTTTAGAGCAATTTAAATATCCTCCTTGCAGCTCTGCTAAACCACTGTAGCTTTGGCTGCAACTTTGCATTAATAAGGAATGATAAAGCCCTTTTAACCATTTAGCATTCTCTTAAACAGTTGGCCCATGGGTGTCTGTAATTGCTGTCTTGTGTCATTGCATCACAGCTCTGCTAGTCCTTTAACTGTTCCTAACAAGTGGTGGCTTTTTTGACCAGCGCTGGCTTCCCAAAAGTTTAAAAGGAAGACTTACCCCAAAACGTGGTCCATGGGAGAGGTCTTGAAACTAAAGGCAGTTTCTGCATCCCAGCTTCTTTAGAAAAAGCTGCTTGTGTAGTGTCATGAACGTAAAGCTAGGAACCAATTTCTACATTAGAACGAGTTGGATGGAGGGTTTTTTTTGTTGAATTTTGGCGTTGTTTTGTATTGGTTTGGGGTTTTTTTTGAGGGATTCCCCATATACAAAGACAGCCAGGACAAATAGAAAACTTTTAGGCATTATCAAGGAAATGAAATCGGTAATATATTTCAGCAGGTATCAGAAATGCTAGTGAGTCTCCAGAGGAAATGGATGTCTGTCTGTCTATCTATCTATCTAATTTAATATATATATATTGATATAGATAATATATATCTAGTATATATAATTATATATATTTAATATATGTATTTTTTATATATATATATATAATGTTCCAAGGGTGGCTTTGTGAATAAAAAGCTGGTTTGTGATGCCTTCTTCCTTTGCTGTAGATTTTTTCTGTTTGGGGGGAGGTGGCTGCAGAGCAAATTTTTGAATGGGAGTGTGGGACTCAAGCCTATAACTTCTATCTTTTGTGTTTTTCAAGTCACATCTGAAGATGAGGCTGGAGGTGCCCAGAAATATGCATGTAATGGAGAGTATTCAGTCTGCACCCCTTCCTAGAAATGTTGCTTTAATGAGTTGGCATTGGAACTGCATTGATATGGGCTGAATGTGGAGCAAAGCCTTTTTTGTTTCCCCACTGAAAAATTTGGTTTGCTTTGAATAGCAAGTAGCTGCTGCAATTAGAGGCAGGTTACTAAAGAAAACCAAATAAGTGGCTGCATGTGATATCCATTAGCAAAGGAGCAATGAGCAGGATTTTCATGGTTCAGAATGGGTTTGGAAGTTTTGCTTGTGGGAAAGGAGGAGCAGAAGGAGCTTTGTAGGGAAGGACTGGAAATGGCAAGTGAAGCCCGGTCAGACCTCTCCTTCTTCTAACATCTCCCAGATACTGTCTTGCCAGAAATTCAAACTCATCCTAGGCTGGGGCATGTAGTGGCAGAAAATTTAAAGTTGTTTGAGCATTTTTAACTTATTTTTGTCTTTTTCATTTTGTTCCACTTTGCTTCATCCTGGATGTCTAAAAGGACAGTTGGAACCAATAAATGAGGTGAGTTAATCTGATGATTCACTCCCTGCTCTGTCTTCTGGCTCCATCCTGAGGGGATTGTCTCGTGTTTTCTGACTCTTTACTGATGTCCTAGATATAAGTAACACAGTGCATTTTGGGTTGGTAATTTTTTGGCTTGTGGTGCCCAGATTTTGTTTATGGAAAAAAAAAAAAGAAAAAAAAAAGCGTGTTTTACTGTAGGAAAAAAGCCATGTTCCTGTGAAGTCTTCTCTGCAGATCAGGTTCCTCTGAGGAAACCTCTCCACATGGTCCACACTCATGAATTCTGCAAATGTCTTGAGTATTCTGGGGAGATAACTATGGAGAATCTCTCATACATGTTATTTCTTCAGTTTCTCAGGAGCATTTCAAGGTCACACACAGCTGTAAAGCAGCTTGACCCTGGGTACAGGGGCTGTGCCTGTGCAGCTGCATGTGTCCCACCGTGCCCGCAGAGCAGTGCCCTTGTGCTGCCTGATGAGCCCATCCAGGAAGGGCAGAAGTTGGGGCTGGTGTGGGTGGGAAATGAGCTGGGGTTTGGCTCTCTGCTCCTCTCAGAGCTGAGCTTTGGAGTGGGGGGAAGGCTGTGGGAATGGGGTTGCTCCCATGGGGAGCTGACACAGCGCTGTCACCAGTGATGCCAGTGTCACCACGAAACCTGAGCAATGAAAAACTTCTCTGGGTCAACTGTTCTTCTAAATAATATTGCTGAAGGTTCTTCATTAAATTAATCATGGTAGCAGAGCAGAAGCAGGAGGGTAGTGTGCTCTGGCTAATCCATTTTAGTGGTGAGTTTGCTGGGCTGCAATTCTCCATGTGTATAGATTGTACAAATATTACTGGTACATCCACAGGGATGAAGTGTGTTCGCATTGCTGTGTTAATTAAATAGATCCTTGCTGGATTAAAGTGAAGCTTTCACTTCTGTTTTTAACTCCTTCTGTTGTATGTTTGCTGATCTCTTAGATTGTTGATGTGTGTGGAGGAATATGCACGTTTCCACTCCAGCATATTGCTTTGCCATAATGCTTTGTAAATCACCCTCTTGCCAACCTACATAATAATACATTGCTACTAGAGGGGAAAATACCTGTAGAGAATGTTTATTTTCCTGCCTTGTTATGGCATCAGTGGGGCTGGGCTGGTAACTGCATAGCACTTGTCTTTTGGTGTGGATAAATACAGTTCTTAATGTTCTGTTGCAGAAACACAAACACAAATACAGCTGAGTGTTTTTTCTCAATAGATATTGATGGGTTGTAATCGTGTACTTTGCTTTGCAATGGCTCCAGGGTCTGCTCGCTCGAATCTCAGATCTCTTGCTGTGCCGCTGGACTTGCAGAAATTGTTGTCAGAAGTGTTTTGACTGTAGCTGTTGTCAAACAAATGAAGATGAAGTTGAAATCCTGGGACCTTTTCCTGCTCAAACTCCAGCCTGGCTGTAAGTTTAGTGCATGATTTCCTAGCTTTCACCAAGGAGTAAGACCTTGCTCAGCTGTGATGAGAGTATTGATATGAATTGCAATGCGATATTCAGAGGGTGCTACTTAGAGAGCAGGAACCTCCTCAGGGTAGGAATGCAGGCTACTCCTGGTGAAAAAGGGCAGCTGTGTAACTCAAATAGCAAGGTTAGTCTTTGTAAAAACCTTTTCTGATGGGTAAGACAAAAGTTGTTTTGTAAGCTGGCATAACAAGCTGATAAGCTGTGCCCCCTTCTCTAAAGATGCCTTTCATCTTCAGTCCTATTTCCTTTTCAAATGGACCAACCCTTTGGAGCACTTCAACTTGGCTGAAATGCTGATGAGGGTGTTTTGAAATACTTTCTTATCCTAGCGTGAAGGTGGTTATCGTATAGGCAGATGAAAGGCAAAGCTCCTACGTGCTCTGAAGGGGAAATTCATTTAAAGTTCTATTTAACAGGACTTGATCTCCTGTGTCACCACAGTACTCTTCAGAATTTCTTCTCAAATCATTAAAGAACCACAGCACCAGGTCTTATCTGGAGCTTTGATTAGTATGTTTGCAAATCCACTCCAAAAGGAAGTCAGTGAAGTCTTCCCCCTTTGAGTCCCTCTCAGTCAGGAGGCTGCAGCACGGAGGTCACCCTGTGGAGGCAGCAGTGAAGCCAAGAAGGGAGCAGAGCTGTCTGGTGTTTTTGTGGCTGCCTGGTCAGCTGGGCTGGGCTGTCTTTGTGGAGCAGAACCTTTGATGGACATGGCTCAACGTGTCCAGAGCTTGCGGCACAGGAGGGCCTGTTCAGTGCATCATGTGGTGCTCAGACTTTGGTACCTGGGCACTGAGGCACTCAGGTAATTTTATCTACTCCAGTGAGTATATGCTGTTATCCTGTGTCAGCTCTGGATGGTTCATGTCTTGGTGCTGCATGAAATAAATTTTCTCATGTTTAAATCGCAGTCTTGTCCATATACTCTTTTGAATTCAGGTGGAACAGGATGGTCATTAATACTGAGGCAGTAAAAATAGAGCTGTTCAAGATGTGTTAGAGTGGTTTTTAAATGTGGGACAGCATATTTAAGAGTCTAATATATGCTCAGAAACAGATTCACCTGCAATTAATGAGGAATGGAAACAAAATCAATGCTAAATAGGAAAGCATCACGACCAGGAGAGCACAGTGATGAGGCTGCAGTATTGGATGTGGAAAGATTGGTGCAGGAGCAATTACATCTTGGTAACAAGGAGTTGGGCTTGTGGCAAGAGGCTGATTCAGAGCTTATCTGGCATGCTGAGCAGCAGAAAGGACATCCTGTGTATTTTGGGGTGTAGTTTTTGACTCGTGGATTCTTCTCTCTGGCTAAGGGGGTGATGTGAGCACTGAAGCCCTGTTCTTATTATCTCAAATCCCAGATGTATGGTGGCTTTGCAGATGACTTGGATTTTGCCATGGGCAGAGAACATGGAGACCTTTGGACTCGTAAAATGCTCTCTCCAGTCTGTATTGTTTCCCCTGGTCCTGTTCCATCTGCAAACCCCTACAGTAACTTCTTGGAATGGCTGTAAGCAAAGGACAGCACTCTTTGGTAAAAAACAGCCCAGCTCTTCAACCCTGTTGCCCTTTATGCTTCACTTAGAGATGCTCACAGCCCTGGGAAGGATCCCTGTGACCCCAGCCCAGGCCATTTATCCATCTTTCCATCCAGCTCTGGGTGGTTTGGTGCAGTGAGGGTCTCCCTGCTCTGTTCCTGTGCTGAGAGAAGATGAGTCCCGGAGGTGAAGCCTGAGAGGAGCAGCAGGCACCAAAGAGGAGGACACAGGAGAGAAGGAGCTTTGCTTTGCCAGGAGACCTGGACACAGCCATGCCTTAGGGCCACTGAAGTCACTACCCCCCATGCCAGCATTGCAGACCTGTGATCTCTGAGGGTGCCTTTGACACACGTGGATGTATGAGTGGGAGATGAGGCTTTGCTTGCTTGAAAATGGTGTGGGCTCCTCTTGATTGGCAGGGACCCAGAGTGGTACAGGCAGTGTGACAATGCTTTGTGCTTCCAGGGTGATTGTCCCAGAAAATGGTGAGGGAGCACAGAAATTATTTAATTGAGTAGGACAGAGAGAACAGAGGAGATAGGGAGAGGTAGAGGACCCAAGAGGAAGTGATTGAGAGGAGAGGGGAAGAAAGTGAGCTTAGAGAGGAACAAAGATCTGGAGGATGAAGAGGAAATTAAAGTAAAAGGGAGGAGCCAGATTTGGTATATTTTGTTTGCTGACGAATAGGAAACCCAAGCTTTTTCTGTGCATGTTTAAGGTGGAAATGATCCCATGTTGACTCAGAATTCAGAAACCAGAGAAGAATTCTGTTTTCACTGTGTTGATCTTATATTTTTATATCTCCATATGCATTTTTGGATGTAGGGAATGATCTCTGGAGTTAGATGTGTAAGCAAAATAAGAGTTTGGACTTGTTCTTAGAATAAGGTTTCTAATATTTTTAAGTTCTCAGAGATCTGTGTATCAGTAGAACCCTTCTCTTTTTTTTCCCTATTTTTGAAGAGGGGGCTTTTTTATTTAGTGGAAACCCCTACAATGAAAAACAGGTTTGATGTCACCTTATTTTGCATTTGGATGCAGGCATTGAATTTGGGAACAAATCAATTTATTGTATTCCCTGCAGCCTGAAAGTGTTTTAAAAATAGGTCTGCATTTTCAGCTAAGATCTTTCCATCTTGCCTATTCTTCATGGGCCTGGGACACTGGTGTAATTGCACTGGTGTAGAATACAATTTGTGCCTTCCTCACCTTCCTCCCCACTCCCCAGGGGAAAACTGTTTTTATGGTCCTCATTGGTGAATGGGCAAACATCTAAATACCCGTGGTTAATGACCCATCCTTTATATTTTGGCCCAGGGTTTAGCTGCAAGTTTAAGCCCTTCCTCTTGGGAGAATATGGATTTTTCTCTTAATTTTTCTAAAATTTAAAATTTCTAGATTTTTTGCAGTGATAGTTTGGGAAAAAACTCCTTCCTGCAATTGTTCAGTTGCATTGACCTGAGTGCATGGTAACTTCTTGTTATTTCATGAGGAGCACTTGCATCCTGATCCTTGGAGAAACAGCCTGGGAATGAGGCTGGATGTTTGAGCTGCTTGTTATGGAATATTTTACACAAACCCCAAAGATAAACAGTGCACACTGTGAGACTGAATTGAAATCAGGACACGACTCCTTTTTCCAAAGGTTTGGATTAAACAGAAACAGAGCTGCTTTAACCAGAGCCAAAGTTTATTTGAGGAAAAATTATTGTGGCTCAGTAGCAATTTCCTTACTAAAGGTCATCTGTATGTTATTAACTCACTATTACGTTTACCCATTGTAGAACATCCTTAATGCCTCTCTTCCTGATTCCCTCTTCACCCTGCCTTGTTCTGTGCATTTGCTTTTCAAACACAAGCATATCCAAATGCCACTCGTGATTATGTGGACCTGCATTTAGGCATGAAAAAGCTGTTTGTGTTCCAAATACTGATTCTATGTCAAATTGTATGGTTTGGACTCTCTTTAATGGGCTGCAGAGCTTGTGCAAATATTGTACGCCCCTTTTAAGCAGAGGGTTTGGTTTTGATCATTAACACAATTTTTTTTATTTTTTAAATGTGGATGAGTTGTGTGAGTCTGACTTGGTGAAATTTGCATGGATCCTGCTGTGAACTCTGGGCTTGGATAAGAATTTCCAGTTGGTTTTGTGGGTTGGTTTGTTTGTTTGTTTTAATGCTGTTGGGCTTTTCTGCAAGTTTACTGCTTTTTGCAGAGTGTATCAATTGCTCTGCTCCAGTCACTGGTTACTAATGAAAATGATTCAATATATTTCATTTATACCCAGCTGAGTTGTGCGCATAGGAAGAGTGGCTTGGAAACAAAATTCACACAGAATTCCCCTTTGCTTTGCTCATTTGATGCTTTCCTTGTGATCTGCTGCTATTCTGTGTCTCCTGGCCTGTGTGGATGCACCACACGTCTGTAGCCATTGTGAGATTCCATTTCCATCGGCAGCATTCCGCCCTGAGCACGCAGCTGCAGACTTCACCTCCTGCAGTTCCCACTGTCTGCTCCTGCCCTCCTCTCAGTCAGGGCTGGGAGAGCCTTGACTTCCTTCAGGAGCCACTGCAGCTGTGACTTGTTGGGGTTTTTGACCAGAAGGTTGTTCTATATAAAAACAACTTGTGCGTACGTTTAAACAGTCTTTTAATGAACTTTCATTTAAATGAAAGGGGAGTTGCATGTGGACTTCTTCATGATGCCAGCCTTCTGTGGAGTCTCCTCAAAGATGCTACAAAACTTGCTTTGTCATTTAGATCCTGCCAACTTCCCTGCTCCCACCAAGATCCCTGAGCAGTAAAATTATTGTCTGCTGAGAATCACATCTGGTTTATAGAAGTGGCTAAAAAGCAGCTAAATATTTTAAAAGGCATGCCAATAAATAGCAACTAATAAATTGTGTCTGTAAGATCAAGTTTTGAAACTACAGTGGCAAACTGCAATATTTTACCAGGAGGTGTGTGGTAGGTTTGTGATATCCTGAGCATGGTGATGTTCTGTGCTGGTTCATTCCAAGAGAAGTCTGTGCTTCCAAATCGTAGCTGTGAATTACAGCAGGAAGCTACTGTTTGAGGTTTGTGGGGTTTTGATTTGATTTTTTTCCTTAGAGAGAAGTATGATATTTCTGATCAACATCTGAGTTATCTCTGCCTTAGTGGGCTGTGTCTTGCTCTAATACTGATAAAATTCTGTTTGAAAGACAGAAAGGTGAAGAATCTGTTTTTTATATAGGTCTGAAGTCAGTTGCTCAACCTTTTGCTTGCCAGATAGATCAGGAGATACCCCACAGCATCGAGGGATGAACAGCCAAGATCAGCCCCAGAATGCCAGAACACGTTGTTATTCTGTATATACTCCTTGTACTGGGTTGAATCATCCAAAGGTCTCTCATCTTAACAGGATAAGCAGCCAAAATGAGGACAAAGATGGAGACTCTGATAATACAATCAGCGAGCTGCCTCCCACTCTTCAGGATGTTTCCCCTGACAGAAGGCGGTCATCGTCAGATACATCACGGTCCACTTACAGCCTCACACGGCGGATTTCAAGTAAGGTCCTCCTTCCAGCGCTAATGTAATTGTTGTGGGGGAGAAAATCCAACTGTAGTGCTTGCTCTTTCGTCTTTTAGACAGGGAGCCAAGTCAAGTTGAGGGCATGTTGATTAAAATCTCCTCCTGTTTGGCAGGAGCACGGTGGAAAGGGCCAGCCCTGCTCTTGCTGAAGCACCAGCACGGTAATTGCACGTGCAAATGGACAGGGAGGGAACAGTGCAGGCTTTGAGCTTGTGCTTCAGCGTGGCTGGGGGTGCTGTAAATTGTTGGCAGTGCAAGGGGGAAAGCCCAGCTGTGAGCCCATGCTGGCATTGCACAGACACAAAATAGCTGTACCCAAAGCTGATGTGCACCTGTCATTGCTTTAGTGGGTTTTCTGACAGCCGTATTTGTGTGCTTTTCTGTTCAGGTCTGGAGTCGAGGAGGCCAAGTTCTCCACTTGTTGACATCAAACCCATCGAGTTTGGAGTAATAGGAGCAAAGAAAGAAATAGTTCAGCCAACCATCCTGCGAAAAACCTACACCCCAGATGACTATTTTAGAAAATTTGAACCAAGACTTTACTCTCTTGACTCAAACAGTGATGACATGGACTCCTTGACAGATGAGGAGATCTTGTCCAAGTACCAGCTGGGCATGCTGCATTTTAGCACACAGTATGATCTGTTGCATAATTACCTAATAGTGCGGGTCATTGAGGCAAAAGATCTGCCTCCTCCAATTTCTTATGATGGTTCAAGGCAAGATATGGCTCACTCCAACCCCTATGTGAAGATCTGCCTTCTTCCTGATCAGAAGAACTCCAAGCAGACCGGAGTGAAACGCAAGACACAGAACCCAGTGTTTGAGGAGAGGTACACATTTGAAATCCCCTTTTTAGAAGCCCAGAGAAGAACTCTGCTTTTAACTGTAGTGGATTTTGACAAGTTCTCACGCCATTGTGTTATTGGCAAAGTGTCAATGCCCCTGAGCGATGTAGACCTTGTGAAAGGTGGACACTGGTGGAAAGCCCTTGTGCCTAGTTCTCAGGTAACAGAATTTATCAGATTATTGCCACAGTTTTTCTTGCTGTCTCGTGGGTTTTCGTGTGTGCGCGTGCAGTTCCTTTGCCTGTTGGCAAGTACTGCTGTTTCTAATTAGTAATTGTCATCTTGTTAACACAGCATCTGCTGGCTTGGGATTATGTGGGCCTGTGACTGGTTTTATAACTAGCAGTGTGAGGTAGAGGAGCTGTCTTTTATAGTCATGAGTAAAGATCCTATGTGAGCTTAAACGAGAACAGCTTAAGACTGCTCTGGAAGTCTGAAGCTTTGGTAAGGTGTTTCTTGTCCCTGCATCCATTCTGAGGAATGCTGTGACACTGTCCCACCCAGGTCATTCCTGTGCTCTGAGGACATGAGGAGAGCCGCTGGTGCTGGTTCAATGATTATTTGATTCAATAAAATGTGCAGAAGATGAAATCTACCCAGACCTGTGGTGTAATGCATGAGCAACAATCTGCAGATGAATGGTAGATGTGTTTTCATCAGATCCCTGATGGAACTAAATTCGCCATAAATATTTTTCTGATGCAAGTGGGATGTTACATGCATTTTGGGCATTTCAGCCACCCAGTGGGATGGGAAGAGGAGATGCAGAGTGTTTGTGTGCTTTCACCTCTGTTCTCAGAAAAGGGCCACCTCCTTGCCAGCCGGGTAAAGGGCTGCTCAGTGGAAAGATCTGAGATTTGCAGCCAGGAAGGGTGGATACCTATCAAATGTGGTATCACCCACACAACTAGAGGCACAGAACCCTGTGAAAAACCAAGAGAAGAACATAGTGTGAGCAGCATCTCAAGTGTTTGTACTAAGGACAGGACTATCACAGGGGGTTGGCGTAACAAGCTTGCCTCTCCTGGTTCCTTTCTGCGTCACCAATTGCAATTTCCAAGGAGTCTTTGCTGAATTAAACCCTGTTGGATGGTTCACTTTTTCTTTGATTTTTAGGCGTTCACAAAAGGGTGCCATAGCCAGAGATACTGGATGAAATGAGCAGTAGATCATTGGCCTCACCACTGTTTTACAGTGTGGGTTCAAGAGTCTGATTTGGAATGGAAACTTCTGATCAGACACCTGTGGAAGGGAAATGCACTGAGCAGAGTTTGGAAGGGAAGCCAGCTGGGGCTCTGGCTCTGCTTTGCCCCCTCTGTGCCAGCACTTTCTTCTCTTTCTCAGACCTGCTGCACTGCACCAAAGGGAAGAGGACCAGGGCTTCAGGTAACTGCAGGAGAGCCAGCTGGATTTCCTGCAACAGAAGTAGGAGTGCTGTGGGATTAGCTTGAACAACGTTCAGACAAGAAAGGAAAGTTCTGGAAGTTGTGCACAACCCAAAATCCCTGAACATGTGTTTATGAAAGGCATGTCTCTGCATCCCATTATCCTCCTGTGATTCCCACCATACAGTTTTGCTTCTCCCCCTGCTCCCTACTTTTGCATGATAAATACTTCTCTGTATTTTGCATCTCTTTATGAGTAACATGGACTCATTCCACAGCTAATACAGACCTTGATTAGAAAAGATCATCTCTGCCTTCATGTGCCAAGCTCGGAGCCAGCTCTTCCTTTCCCCCTCTCCAAAGTTTTATTGAAAGCTGCTGCTGTTTTCAGCAGTGCTGTCTGCTTCACCAGCATTCAAGATAAATTATTGATGCAGAAGTTGGCATTTCTGGTATTTATAAAAGGAAGGAGAAAGACAAAACTCAATTTAAATGTGCAGGCTTAAAAGCCTTTTGCATTTATCCCCTTGCTATCATATGGAAAAACTTAGGCACAAATTCCTCCACGCTTTGATCAGTAAAGTGGTCCTTTCATACATTTTTGCTTTTACCTCAGCTGGCAGACTGCAGCTGTAAAGGGACCAACAGTGCTTGTACAGGACATCCCGGGATGATGTTTGGCATCATCTTCCCATTTTTTCTCAATGATAGAATTTTTTAAGTTCGTTGAGTAAGATATGTTTCATCCTAGTGGTGATTCAATTAATTGATCAAAGGGTTAAGATAAATCCTGGAAGAAGTAAAACAATAAAGCTTATTGCTTTGAAAAAATACATTTTAATGTCGTTAGATAAGAGTGATGTTTGTGCTAGAAATTTCTGAGGGGTTTTTTAATACTAGTTGGAACCTTCTGCCTGTGGAATGATAGATTTGACATGTTGACAATTTTTTTTTAAAAATATTTCTCACTTTTTTGCTTGATTAGCTGAAGGACAGACAGCCTTTATCAGTTTCTTGTTGGATTGAACCTGAGCCTGCTGAAGTGTGCTTTGTGTTGAAAGATGGTGATAGACAGGGACCAAAAAAAAAAAAAGTCTACGTGCAGTTGCATTTTATTTTGCAGAAGGTGTTCTTGGATCCTGGAGAGCACCACAGACTGCTGTGGTGCAGTTCTGATTGTTAGTTGAGGAAAATTTGCCAGTCTGGGTTGTCTGCCCTGGGGCTGTGACATGGAGCAGCAGCTGGCAGCCCCCCCACAGCCGCAGGAGAAAAGGCTGAGGCAGGTGCTTGGGAAAGCAGTGACAAGAGGGAGAGAAACACAGTCATAGACGTGATATGTGAAAATGAAAGACAGAAAAGACGTGTTGTTTTGTTTTTTTTTTTTTTTAAGCTGGAATTTATAGACAGAAACATCATGAGCTGGAGAGAGATGGAGGGAAATGAATCCAGATGGCAGGAACTGTGGAGAAGTTTTCTCTTTGTACTGGTGGGGGTGGGAGGGCGGCAGGCATTGTGAAAGAGCAGAGAAAGTGGCCAAATGACATGAGCTCAGATGAACATCTGTTTTGCACTTGCTGTCTCCAGCCATTGACAACAGAGTGTGCTGGTAAAGGCAGGGGCCGAGTCCTTGTCCCACCATCACAGTGAGTCACCTCATCCCAGAGCTGGAGGCGTGCCTTAGAACAGGGCTGTGCCAGCACCCGTGAGCTGCAGAAGCTGGGAAATTCAGAAACCTTTTGGTGTGTGCAGCACCAGGAGGGACAGAGAGCTTCTCCCAGGTGAGGCGTGGTCCAGCTTCTACAGCCAGCAGCTCTGCTGGCTCCACTGGGAGCTGGACCAGCTCCTTAGGCCTGTGGATGGGATGAAGAGCTCCTCACTGTTGGAGGGATTTCTTGACCAGCAGCTCCTGGAGCTGCTGTGAGTGAGCGGGCAGAGCACTTCCCTTAGCGAGAGGAGGCAGCACTGCCCTGCTCACAGCAGGGCACAGAACCCCAGGGCAGCTGGCAGCGGGCTGTCTTCTCAGCCTGAGGAGCCAGAGCTATGAACTGCTCAGTGCCAGCTTGGGGCAGAAACTGCACCTGCACACAGGGACCTCCTGAGCTTGGACCACGCATCTGGCATTCAGGGGATCCAGCCCAAAGTGGGGGTGCTGCTGCGTGATGCATCATCAGAGCCAGCAGCTAAGCAGAAGGACTTATTCCTTATTCCTTGTGGAAAATGTCAGTGCAGGTATTGTCAAATTCTTTGGTAGTTCTGGGAGGCTTTCTCCTGCAGGGTAATTGATGTCTTTTTAAAGCGCAGTAGCTGCTCATGGAAAGGCTCTTGAGTCCAGCCCCCATACGAGCACTCTGCACTCCTAAATATCCCCTGAAATGCGTGTGGTTTTGCTTAATTACCATGAATGAAGTTGGCAGCCTCACTGTAGCTGGGCTCAGATTTGCATATTTCGCTGCTAAAACCAATTCTGAAGCACATGTTCAGGACCCCAAGTTTTATTGACATATGATTCATTTTTCTTTTGGCAGATTTGAGTGGGCAGGAATAAATGTTTTAGACCAGCAGTAATGAGAGCTTGGAGATCATTCTGCAGAAGAAAAAAAAAAATTGCCTACTTGTGGTGGGAAAATAGCATGAAATTCCTTCTTCCCTCAAATTAAGCCATTTTTATAGTAGAGGGAGTGTGTATTGGACTTGCCTTTTTAAGTTCATACTATCAGTGCACTAGAATGACCTGGCAGTTCTGATGTTCAAGATGATAGGAGGTGACTGCATGGGGCTGTGTTTGCTCATCAGCTGGGTGTTAAAATCACCCTGGAAGTTTCCGTATGGCCAGTGGAGGAGATGCCCTGGGCAAAGCCTGGCAGAGGATACCCCCACCCTGCAGGTCACGGGAGCTAGAACTGTGATGGGATGCTGTGAGGGATGCTTGTCCATCATGATAACAACATTTTCAGCTCTTGACCTGTGATTTGTTTTCATATTTTGGCTTGTGTTGTTATGCTATCTTCTTTTCTTTTACTCTGTATGTTTGTTTTTCCTCAGTCCCATTTAAGAGGTTTTTCCACTTTTCCTTTTTGAATCTTTAAAGCTCCAGCACTGACAAATTTTTCTTCTTGACTGTTCTCTCTTTATCCTTATCTATCTTCTTGGTCACCTCATCCTTTTCCCTCAGTGCTGTTCCCTCCTTGCCCTCCCTGCAGAGACGTGGGATGCTGTGGGGTGGATTTTGTGGAGGAGGAACCCAGAGGAGAGGCTGGTGGGGTGCAGAAGTAGGACCTCTCCATAGGATATCTTCTTCCCAAAGCTTTTTGCACGATACAAGCTTTGTCATAGCCTTTCAAACTGATGCAAAAACAGTTGGACTTTAGAAGGGATTTTGTGACTCCATCATACATCCAGTAGGTGTCAGTTATGTAGGAAACACTGCTCCTATTCATTGGTAAGTGCATATTTTTTCTCAGGTTCTGGTCCTTAATAGCTCAACCTTCCCAAAACAATGGCTGTGTCACAGGATGGTGTAGAAAACCTGTTAGAGCAAGCTGTTCTAAACCATCAGTTTTCTAATGTGCCTGGAGGTACCAACACAGATAACCTTGAGGAGGAAAATCAATCTGAAACTTCATTAGGAGCGATGCATAGATGTCACTGCTGATGTAATATGCTCTGGCTCCTGTTGGGAAGGGTTTCAGCTGCAGAATATTGCTGGTGTTGTGGCCACAAGAAACAGTCTGGGGGGCTGTGAGAAGAAATTATCTGGTCCAAACAAGACGTGCAAATGGCATTAATTAAAAGCTCATCTTCCTTTGAGGGAGCCTCTTTGTGTTTCAGAGATGACAGAAAAGAACAGAAAAAAATTCTGGTTCAAAACTTCTGGGTTCAGCCCAGGCAGTAAATGCTGGAGAAGGTTCTGGATCACAAGCGAGCCCAAGGCTGCAAATCCAACCTGGCCGTGTAACACAGCCAGGAGTGAAATGTTAATCAGACCTTCAGGAGAGTCTCAGACATCCCAGACTTGGTGTCACTCCGGCATCTCATCAAACAGGAAATTGCTTTTCCAGGGTCATCTGGGATCTCGGCAGAACCAGCTTGTCATCAGCATAATAATGGCAGCTGGAAGAATGCCTTAGGGGTGGTGCTGAGGGCACCTCTGCATGCTGCCTGCTGTGAGCAAAACATGGAAGGCAAAACCAGCAGCACTGGAGTTTCCTGATGACAAGACCTAGGAAAGGTAAAATTCGGGCACTTCCTTGCCCAGGGTGATCGGTGTTGATGGCACCTCTTGAGCATGAGCTTGCATATCCTGAGCTCAGGAGCTCTGAGGTGTGAGACACAGCAGTGTCTGTGTCCTGTGCACACAGAACTGCGGCTCTGTGCCTCCACAAGGTGCCTCTGACCCGGGCTGGGCTCGGGTCTTCTGGTTCTGGCAGCACTGAGCGTTTCCAGGCTCTGGGTGAGCAAAGGGAGCTGTGGCATGAGCTCGTTGGGAAAAGCCCAAGGAGCTAAAACCTCCTGCCTTCGCCCTCCTGCCTTCCACCTCCTGCTTCTTGGAGCAGCCCGTGAATTCTGTGCTTGTTTGCTAGTTCTGCTTTCTCTGGAGCACAGGAGAGCTGGTGAGCGTGGTGTAGCATGGCACAGGGGGCAGTGCCAGCCTGTGGGACTGATTCATGCTCCTGAGTGTTTGACACCCCTAAGGCACTGGGGCAGCACTTGGAGCACGTTTCCCACGTCCCCGTGGCTCAGCTAGCAGTAATGCATTTATAGCATCACTTGGCTGCTGACATTCAGCATCTTGAAAAGGCTGAGTCACTTATCTGGAGAGGTGAGGGAATCTGGGCTTCCTTCTGGAAACACCTCTGGTGCTGCTGCCAACGCTCGAGGCTCTGCCTGCAGTGGGGCTGCTCTTCCCTCCGAGCACACCCATCCTGCCATGGCCTTTGGAGCAGGGGCTTGAGGTGCCTTCCCTCAAAATAGCTGACAAATGTGGGCACTCTTGAAAAGCATGAAGTGGCAGAAGGTGCTGTTGACATATGTGAGATCAGGCTTGATCTGAGACGGATTAAAGCTGCTCATAGTCTGTCTGCTGTCTTTGGTGGATCACACTTATAGAGTATACAGCATTTTATATCTCTCCTTACTCAAATTTATGCCTAGATAGCCAAAAAGATTTTTCTAAAGGTGCAAAAATCCCTGTTAGGTTAGGTCCTCCAGAAAATTAGGTGCTGCCTTTACCTGTGGAAGGCTGCATGGGTTGGGCAGCAGTGTGGTGGTCACGCTGTAGTGGCTCCTTCCATGATCTTCCTGGATGAACCTGGATGGTTCTCCCGCCAGTGCCTAAGTGGGTGTTACAGCCTGACACTCTCAGTGTACAACATCAGGCTTTTTATTGTTAATGGATCATAACTGCAAATTAATTGGAAGCATGGAAATCTGCCTTTTCTTGCTGAGCTCCATGGCTCTTCTCTGGAAAACACCTCATTTCCTGCAGTTCTTGGATACGGTCAGCAGATTCCATCAACGGACAACTTCACAAGTAATTATCCCAAATCTTAATGCAGATTTTCAGCACTCTAAGCCTGAGGTGACTGGAAAGGTCCTACATCACTGCCTCATGCCAGCCTGCCACCTGGCTGTGCCAGAAGTTTGGTATTTGCAGGTGGAGCTGTTTGTCGCTCCCCAGCAGGTAATAAAATCACTGATCAGTTTCCTAATTTGCACTGTGAAAATGCACCTGAGTTTCTAGGAATTTAAGCCTGAGTGGAAGCTGGCTAGCATTGAATGAAAGTGGAAGCAAGACTGGGTCTGTTACACATGCTATTTATATGTTATAAAAATGAGCTGGGGTGGAAGGCTGCCTCCTGTGGCTCCTGTTGAGGGTGGTGGTGTGGGCACTGTGATGTTTCCATCCTGTCCTGGTAATAGGATTAAAAATCACTGACTGTGCTTGATGATAAACGTGTCTGCAGGCTGTTCCAGCCACAGGCCTGAGAGGAGCGTTTTTGGGCAAAATCAAATGAAAGATGATAGTTTAAGTCAATTAGATGGTGTTTAGACTACTTGAGATGGGAGACTCCCAGATCCTGACATTGTGCAACCCCAGGGCACCAAGGTGTGTGCAGGTGTGGCTTGGCCTCGCCAGAGTTGTGAGTATTGTGTGCATATTGGGTCAGGCTTGTGTTAGAGAGTGGCTTTCTGATGGAGAGAACCTAAAACATCATGTATGGAACAGCAATGTGATGTGGGAGCTGGCCTAGGTTGATGGAAGAGAGGTGCCTTCTGGGTGAGGCAGAAATACTGTAGCAACAAAAGAAAATGCATATGGTAAACGTGAGTGTGGGTGCAGTGGAGTCACAATACTGCCCCACAATGGGACCAACAAGATGCTGTGACAAAAGGAATTTGAGTTAAGGGATCAGATGCTTTTCCTGGTTGGGTTTCCCAGCAGCCCCAGCCTCAGTTTCCCCGAGTCACCAATGCCTTTGCCAGGGATTGTGCCTCGTGGGCTGGCCCATCTGCTGATCAACCTGGTTCTTTGGGTCAGTTCAGTCTGTGACTGTTCTGAGAGCCTTTTACTTTGCTCTCTACCCCTAGTCTCTGGTTTCTGTAATTTAATATTTGGGGCATCGGTAAAGATATTAAAGCCTTTTGTTATGATTGCAATACCACTGCAGCTCCTTTTCCTCTTGGGAATGGGCTCTGACACCCGATCTTGGTTGTTTTTGGACTGTTTGACTATTTGGGCTGAAGCACTAGCTCTGTACTCCTGCGTGGACCTGGCAGATGGATCAGTTCCCTGCCTGGACTGGGTGTGTTTCCAGTCTCCAGAGTTTTTTCACTGTGTGTATTTAGCATCTGACAGTAAGAGCCTCTCAGAGCCAGGTCACGGCAAGGGGGGAGAGGTTATTTTAAACCCTCATGTCTAAGGAGCAGTGATGTGAGCTCTGCAGCTCTTTAATTACAAGCTTTAAGCATCATTAAGTTAAAAGGAAGAGAAATGATGGCTGAGCAGCTGTATTGATGTGGAGCTGTGGCCATGGTGCAGGCTGGTGAGCAGCAAGGGCACAGTCAGGCTGTGCCATGGTCTCTGCTAGATGCCAAGGGAATGTCTCCTCTGCACTGCCTTGCTGTGGCCCAGGGGTGCATTAACCACTGCTTGTCTGAACTTCCCAAGTGCCTGGTGTGGTCCATGGGGGCTGGGGAGGAAAGAGAATGTCTTCTTCAGTGGGTCTGTGTTCTGCACGTTGGTAAGATCAGAACTACCCGGGACCATGAAAAATGGAGCAGGTAGAAGCTACTGCCCTTGTACCCTACCTCCTTACAGGTCCTCTTTGTCTGGCTGCTGGGAAGCTGGTGAGGGATTGGTGATTTGAGAAAGATCTCCATTTGGGGATAGTTTCTTCCTTGTTTCCACTTAGCACGAGGTACCACCAGATGGTTCTTGGTTGCAGTTCAGAGCGTGACTAAAATTCATTTTTCAGGCACTTAGACAAATGGGATTTATTTAATTTCTCTCCCTCCTCTTCCCCTCTGAGCTCTGTTCTAAATCTCCACATTCTCTTTTCCCTACAGAATGAAGTGGAGCTGGGAGAGCTGCTGTTGTCACTGAACTACCTACCAAGTGCAGGAAGACTGAACGTGGACATCATTAGAGCAAAACAGCTTCTTCAGACAGACATGACCCAAGGTTCAGGTAGAGGGCACTGCATTTCTCACATTACTCATGCACAGATTTTATGGGCCTCTAAAGCAGATCAGTGAGGCTGCAGTTTGTGGGGGACCCAGGGGAACTTGATGCTCAGTTCCTGTTAATACAAGGCTCCGGATGTCCATCTTGTATAGACAACAATAATGAAAATATTTGAAACACTTTCTGAGATACACTGGAGGGTTTGCCAGGTTCAAAGCGAGGATCTTGGAGCCAGGCTGAGGTGAGCAGCCAGGAGCTTTGGTCCCCCTGTGCTGTGCTCTGTGAGACAGCCCATGGGCATTTCTCCCTGCTGGCTCTGGGCACTCTTCGTGCCTCTCTCCTCAGGTGGCTTTCCCATGTTACTGCCCCAGCCTCTGCTGCTGCCAGAATATTGGCATTTTCCAAAAAGAACAGTGTGCTTGGTCTCTGCCAAAGCTGACGTTAATAGTGGTTTTGGCAGGGAGTGTTTTTAATCCTCCTGCCTGACTTTTGTCCCCACTGCAGATCGCTGGGAGCAGTGTGGGGGTACAAGTCCCAGCCATTGCCAAAGGCTATTTCCCAGCACAGTCCATCGCTGTGGTTCCCAGCCCTCATGAGCAGGGCTGCTGACTCATGATCCCTGTAACACAGGGCCCGTGCTTTGTGCTTTTTGCCAGATCCCTTTGTGAAAATTCAGCTTGTTCACGGATTAAAATTAACAAAAACCAAGAAGACCTCCTGCATGCGGGGCACGATAGATCCCTTCTACAATGAGTCCTTCAGCTTCAAGGTTCCACAGGAAGAGCTGGAGAATGCCAGCCTGGTGTTCACAGGTAATTGTGGTGGTGGTATTGGCTTGGCTCTGTGGTGAGCAAAGCAGCAGCTGTGGGTGTGCAGGAGACTGCTTGTCCCACCCTGCAAGGGGTGCCCATCACTGGGGTCTCCTGGGGAGCTTTATTAGCACTCTGTCCTCTGCAGAAGCTGTCCCCAGCATTGTTCCCCAGCTGTTGGATCTGGCTGGGAGTTGGTCCTGTGCTAAGTTGGTCCCATTCCAAATGGGAATTCCTCTGCTTCTGTGCAGAGGAAGAGGACGAGCACTGATTGCCCTTCTCAGTGGCACCCAGCCTGGTCAGAGTCAAACCTGAGAAGAATGAGAGGAGAGCAGTGAAAAATCACAGAGCCCAGGCACTGGCAAAGTAGCTTCTGGTACTTGGCGTGTTTGCTGGTGAGAGGATGCACCTAAAGGCATTCCACACTGACCTCAGCTGTTCTGTGACCAGAGCTTGCTCATGCCTTTGTTTCTCTGGGACTCAGTGTGGCACAGCTGAGATGGACCCAGGTACAGACCACAGAGCCTGGGGGCCATGAGCAGGCTCAGAGCTGACCTCACTCGAGAGCTTTGTCAGCACAGCAGATGCTTGGCTGGGATAGGAATTTTTCTTTTTTGACAGTTTCTGAATTTCCTGTATTTGTTCTCAAGGCATCAAGACAGGCAGTAGAGCCTTGGTGGTGTGAGCAGGAGTGGCAGAGCACAGGGCTGCTCTGGCTGGGCTGCAGTCCTTGGCCAAGGACCTGCTGAGGCTGGTGGCATTCTCTGCCTTTTCCCACCAGGAAAGTCTTGAGCGGGGCTGCAGGGACCCGTGTGAAGGGTGGGGTCCCCTCCCGTGCCTCACCCACCCCGTGGAGCTGTGGAGCTCAGGCACCAGCCGGAGTAGGGTCAGACCTTCCTGGCCCCTGCAGGAGCAGAGGGGCTGGGTGGTGGGGCTCTCTTACCACATTGGGCTTTCATGCTTCACAAACACCTTTTTTGACAACTTTCCACCCATTACCCACCAGAAAAGAATCTGCTTCTGAAAGGATGCATTTTGAAGTGTTGTTTTTTTTAATTTTACATTTTACATGGAAAATACAGGTGTCAAAGCTGGTTCAAGGAGGCTTATTCCAGCCCGTTAGTTTGTTTTCAAACATGTTATGACAAAAAGTGATGTTGATTAGCAATTTAAATTTTGCCCTTCATGCTCAGAAATTTCCTCAGCAAAACACCTATAACTGATCCCTGATTTTCATGCATGTCACCCTGACTGTACCTTGCATGTGCAGTGATGAATTCTTGGAAGCTTCCATCAGGTGATCTCGTGACAGGTGTGAATCACTCCATTCTTTGCTTTCCCCTTTTCCTGCTGGAAGCGGAAAAGGCAAACAGAGTAGCAGCTCTCTGCAGTTGGGAAGGTGAGTGGAATACTCTGCTCCTCACCACAGTAAATGAAGTTAGGATTAATGACTGGATCTCTGAGTATGGGTTTTTGGGGTTTTTTTCTGTGCAAAGGGGTGCATTCCCAAATGAGCCAATGAGAAGTTGGTGATTCATCACCCTGTGTCACACGGATTTCAGCACTGAGCCTCCTAAGTGAGGCTTCATTTTCTAAATGACACATTGCTTGCTTTGAATGTTGCAATAAATAATCCCAGGCCAGAAACGTCCTCGGCAGCTGCAGAACTGAGAAGGAAGGTGCAGAGCTTTGGGAGGAGCAGTGGGGCCAGGTTCCTCTGGCTGCTCTTGGACTGCAGGCACTGGGCTGGTGCTGTGCCTGGGACACTCTGGTGTGAGATGTATGGCTGGTGTAGCCAGCAGCGAGCTGGAGCCAGGGCTGCTGGCTGTGTTTGGTGTGCACAGCCTTCTGCTGGGCCAGTGCCTGCTCTGTCTGTCACAAGGGCCTCTGCAGCAGGGGAAGGACGTAGTGGTGGTGACAATGCTGAGCCACATCCAGGGTTCATCCAAGGGACGTGTTTGCTCCTGGTGCTGGTGGAGGTGTGTCACCAGCAGCGAGTGCAGCACCACTTTGTTCTTGTGTGCATCCTGGCATTCTGCTGAAATGAGTTTCTGAAGTTCTGGTTGTGGTGTCCCTTACAGTATTGTGCAGCTTAAGGACTTGTGAAGGGCTTTGGGATCTTCTTTTAAGATACCCAAACTGCCAAACATCTGTTTTTGATTATCTTGCAATATGAGGATCTCTAGTTTGCATCTCTGTATAGCAGGGGTGTAGTTTTGTTGTTTTTTTAACTTAGGTGTTTGGGGTTCTTTTTTGCTGCAGTGGTGGTTCTTTCATTGTGTGTTTTGTTTGGAATTGTTTTTTATTTCTTTTCTCTTCTAATCCACATCTCTAGTCCATTAGGTCAGTTAATTAAATTTGCTGTTGAGTCAAAGTCCAATTGAAAAGCAGAATAATCCTGCTTGAAGGGTGGGTGATGATACTTTGAATGCAGAGAGAGAGAGAGCTGTAAAAACAGTCATGGGAGCCAGCAGTGAGTATGTCTTCAATAATTTAAAGGAACTTTTATTGTGGCTTCATATTTTGGACCCAGTCTGCAGCTGTCTTTACATTGGCTTGGCTTCACTGGAAAGCCCTGGAACTCTGCCAGTTCCCATCAGCTGGGGCTCCTGGCTCCCAGTGGGGCTGGTACTGCAAAGTAAGGCTCTGTCCAGACAAAGTAAGATTAATTTTGGTTTTCCCCCTGTGTGTTTTTCTCCTGTGCATCTTGAGTCAAGCTGTCTGTGCTCAGTGCACTCTGGTATGGATTTCTCCACTGTTTTGCTGTGGTTTAGCAAGGACTGTGTGTGCAAACAGTGAAGTCATGTAAGGCAGTAAAGCACCATCCCTGCTTTCCCGGTGGTGCTCTGGAGAGCTGAACTCCAGAGCAAACTCGGCTGAAGCACAGCTGGATTTGGAGAGGGTCCCTGGGTGCCTCCAAGACGATGTGCAGGAAGAGCTCTGCCCTAGCCAGGATTGGAGGAGAGGGTGATTGGGGTGGTTCTTTGATCTTTCCTCCTCCTTAGGCCTATGAGGGTTGAATACTGTAAATTATTGGCATTTTTCAGACCAAAATGCTTCTCCTTCCACACTGGTGCCGGACCAGCTGTCTTCCTGCCTTCCCCCCTGTTCCTTCCCCAGGTGCTTACTGGAGCTGTCACTAACTCCCATGTCCCAGTTCAGTGCCTTAAATGAGGTGGGATGAGCTCTGGTGGAAATGTCCTCTCCAGGAAAAAGCATCCAGGGTCAGGATTGCTGCTGCAGGTATTGTCTGTTAACAGCTTCTCCCCAAAAGAGGCTGAAGCCAGAAAAGCTACTCCTAACAAGTCTAATGTTCTGACAAAAAAACCCCCAACAAACAGACGAGTGAGGCAACAGCTGGTGGAGAGGATGTTTGATTTTCATTTACTTCATCAAACATGTCTAGGTAATGAGCAGCCATATACATATTTTAAGAGAAATCCACTCTTTTGGGTGCTTCTTGTTTCCAGTTTCTGGGGTTTTTTTGGCAACCTGACACATATCCCCCATGTGCCATCTGCTTGAGTGCAGGCAAGTTGTGGGCTCACTTCCTGCAGAGAAATGGGGCAGGCTCTGAAAGGCAGGCTATTCTCCTAACTGTGAACACCTGTGAACAAAGGTGTTACTCTGTCTGATGGCAAGGGGAAGGTGGAGTTTGTCCCCGACAGCAGCACTGGCAGCTGCTGCTGCCCAAGGTCGTTCCCAAGAAGAAAGAGTATTTGAGATGCAAGTGCAGCCCGTGTGCTTGGGAGGGCTTCATGATGGGCACCCAGAGAGCCTGAGATGTCCCCACTGAGGGATTTTTGGGCTCTTCACTAAATCTCAGCCTGTCAGAAAGCTTGGGCTGTGCAGCAGCAAGGCAGACACCTGCAACCTGAGCACTGTAGTATTTTGTTAATGATTATAATGCTGTTAATAACAATCGTCAGTAATGCTGTTTGCAGTGCAGTAAAACCCAGATGGCCCAATAAAAACCACCAGCACTGCAAGGCGGACTGTGTCTCGCTGACTCCTTAGCATCTTGTCATCACTTACCATAAAAAAGACAACTTTCAGCACTCACAGTCAGGGGATATTTGTCTCCCCGAGGTCCTTGTGGTGACTGTGTGTCTTTCTCCATTTAAATCAGCTGTTGGACATCTTTGCATGGCAGGATCTTTAGGGCTTGTGACACAAGCAGAGTCCCTAAAGAGAGAGAAATCATCTCCGTGCTCTGGTTACTCTGTGCAATTACAGAGGGAAAATCTGCTGTGCCTTCTGACCTGGCTGAGAACGTGGCTGAGCTAGGACAGCCCTGGAGTGATGGTTCTGATGGAGGGCAGTGGTGGGGCTCGTTCCACTGCTTCCTTCCTGTGTGGAAGGTGGCTCCAGCAGGGCAGGATGCTCTGCCTGGGAGAGGGAAGCAGGCTGGGCCAGGGTGTGCTTGCTGGTAGAGAGGTTGACCCTGATACGTGTGACCTTCACTGGTGATATCTTCAGTTAGTCCTGGGTGAGGGTGCAGCTTACAGGCACTCCGTCTTCTGGAGGGTTTGGTGATGCTCCTCACTTTTCTACAGGTTTTTTAAATTGGCAATTTTTTTGTTTGTTTGGTTTGGTTTTGTTTTGTTGAATATTTTTGTTCCTGATAGAGTGTTGAAGTGTTGAGACTTTGCAGGCCTGTAGATTTGGTTTCGAAGGCCACAGCAGAGGGGCTCTGGCAATGCCATCAGCCACCTCTGTGCCCCAAGTGCTGTAACAGCATGTGTCTTCAGACCCCTGGATAACTTTAATGCTTTATTCCAGGGCTCTAATTAACTTCCAGTTAATAGGCAGTACTTTATTAAAATAACAGATTGCTGTTCAATAGCAATTTACCTGGTTCCTCTCTTGGCTCCTTTTCAGTTGGCCTTTAAGAGAATATGTGGGCCATTTAATAAAGTTGTATTTTGAAAGGAGGGAAAAAAGCAATTGTTGGTGTGTATTGATAATGAAGCTGTTCTGGGTATTAGGCTGCTTTCACTGAAATGTTTTATTTTTGAAGTAATGCTGCCTCTTTGAATGGGATGCAGATGTAGCAGGGGTTTTCAGTGGCATTATTTTAATGAACAGACTGATTTCCAAATGTCTTAATTAGCTGAGCAGGTTGAAGGCTGATCAAGTTTTTGTCTTGTGGCTTCTCTAGAAATATTTGATTTTTTATTTCCCTGGTTATGTAGATGTATTCCAGCATCACCTCTAGCTGCTGTTTGCCGGGATGGAAACCACTGCATGTCCAGAGTCATCACACATCTACATTTTGGCTTGCTCATCTCTCCTTTCTCCTCTTGTTTTCCTACAAGAAAACCCAACAAACATTCAGGCACTTCATCTTTTGCACACAGATATAGGGAAAAATCTCTAATATGAGTCAAATTAAACTCTTTTTTTTTTTTATTTTCCCATGCTGGAATGCAGGAGAAGGAAGTGGTTTCTGTTTTGAAATACTACCATGTTGAGCACCATAACATCTCTTATATGGACAGATAATTAGACAACTCCCTGCTAGAAAATTGTTTCTTCTCAGCTATTGGACATATCTTTTGGAAGTATTGGACTGACTGTATATTTCCCATATCTGGAGCTCAGAAGCAAAATTTAATCCCTGATTAAACCTGTGTAATCCTATCTTAGCCAAAGGAGAAGAAATGCAAAAAACTCCACTGATGTCAGCGCTGTGTTTTCTGGGGATTTACACCTTTTAATTTAGATCAGAATGTGGCCTTTGTGTCTGGCGTTATAAAACACTTCATTCATTAATGCAGCAGATACCATATGGTCCCTGCCCAGGTCTGGGCAGAGCAGTGAGCTCCTGGCTGCTGCCTCCCACCCTCCCAGCCTTGCTCCAGCTCTGGTGGCCACACGAGGTGGCCTAGTAGGTCCTATGAGGGCACTGGGAGAGGGGCTCAGAGGGATGTGCTGGCAGGGGAGACCCCCTGAAGCCCAGCCTACCTGGCAGAGCCTCTTCACAGTGGCTCTGGGTACGTTTCCAGATGTACAAATGCCCTTTGGGAGCAGGAAGGGCCCTGTTGCTCTCCACCCTCAGTCCCCCTGTGACCTGCTGGTCTCTGTGGCAGGGGTCAGCCTGGAGCAGGTGACAGCAGAGGGTCAATTGGAAATGCTGAGTGGGGTCCTGCAGGCCAAATCCTCTTCTGGGGTCACTCAGGGAAGATACTCTGGGGTTGGATTTGGCTTTTTGCAGCAGACCGACTGCTTTAACGAGGAGGAGTGAAATGCCATTAATCAGGGTGAGAGCAATGAGATGCTGACACTTCCTGATCCGATCTTTTGCTTGCTTACAAGGCAAAATTAGATTCATCAAGTGGCCTGACTTAGTTAATGAATGTACTGCATCTGATGTGGCAGAAGCTGCATGTCCTGGGGTTCTCTGGAATCTTTTGACAAGCTTTTTTTCCTAAGGGAAGGAGAAAACTCTCCTCTCTCCAGGCTGATGATGGATGCTTGCTCCTTTTGGTAAGCACCTTAATTTAAACAGTGTCGTGGCTCTTCTGCCCTCAGCCCTTCATCTTGTTTGGTAGTGAAAGGAGC
This sequence comes from Regulus satrapa, assembly GCA_013396955.1. Lineage (NCBI taxonomy): Eukaryota > Metazoa > Chordata > Aves > Passeriformes > Regulidae > Regulus > Regulus satrapa. The sequence goes on along the minus strand of VWZN01009801.1, from coordinate 1,436,981 downwards.
TGTTCAAATGTCTTGCAGGGTCATAATTTACCTGTGCATCAAATGAAAGGTCTGGGTGGCAGGAGCTGCCGTGGGCAGCAGAGCAGTGTGTGGAAGTGGAATGCCTGTGCCTGGCCCTGTGGCTGTCACGGGAGCTGGTGCAGGCAGAGGCTGCCCCTCCTGCATGGCTGTCCCTGCCTGTGTCTGCAGGTGCTGTGTGGCACTGGAGCTGGAGCCCCTTCCTGTGAGCTGTGTAAATATGCACGAAACCATCTGAGTGCTTTGTCGGATCTGGGGTTTGTAGTGCAGAGAATGAAGATGTGATTTGAGAAAAAGGGGAATTGCAAGGGGGAAAAACCAGCCACTGATACTTCTTTTGAGTATCCTCTGGACTGTTGCAATAGACCTATCCAGCCCATTATTCCAGTGTCTCTTGGCGAGGTAATCTCATGAGGTGTCAACCCTGCCTGCTCTGGAGATCCCTGCAAGACACACTTGTGCATTTATGCTTTCCCTGCCCCCTGGATCCCTGCTGTCTGCTACAGGGCTTCCCTCTCCCTGTCTGAGAGCAGACTGGGGTTAGGCAAACGCCTGGTTTGGGGTGCATGTGCAGGGAGCCCCAGCCAGAGCACAGGGCTGCCCTTGGGAGGTTTCCAGAGAGTGTCTGGCTGTGGCACTCACTATGGGGCAGCAGGTGGGTGCTGGGACTGTATGTGACCATGTACTCCAGGAGTTTTCTCTGGAGATGGGCAGGTGCAGCCACTGCAGGGAGTAGTCACACAGAGGAAGGCTGGAAAGAGAGTTTCATGTGCCCGTCAGACCCTGGAGGAGATTAAATTGATAAATGGGAAACCACGGCATCTTCTCCTGTGCTTTTCTCTCTTCTCTACTAAATATGGCAGGCCATGCTCGAGGAGCAAGGGGTAGGATTTGGGCCGTGCCTGTGACCTTCTCGGTGCGCATTATTAGCCCAGCTGCTGCTGCTCCTCGTAGCACTTTTTTGTGCTAAACAGCCTTTTAATATTGATGTCAAGCAGTTCAGAGGCAGTTTTCAGTCTCACTTAACCTGGCAGCTCAGCCCCACTGGCTGAGGCAGCACCGGGCACAGAATTTTTTGGCTGCACTGGGCACTGGGCACTGCCTGCCAAGGATGGGGTGAGGCACTGCCCGCCTGAATGGGCAGCTCTGGGAAGGGGTTTGCAGCAGATACAGATGTTTCATGGCCCCAGCTGCAAGGTTCAAGTTTGTCCCCATCCCGTAAATGATACTGATAGCCTTGAAGTTAGCTTAAGGAAATTTCCTTAGTTAGAGCTCCTCCCTGATCATTCCAAGGATGCTAATATGTTCAGGCAAAGGATGAATTGGTTTCTGAAATACCAGGTTTAATTTTACTATTGCACATAACTCATAGATTACAATGATTTGCAGGCGTGCTCTGCACAAGTACTCGTTTTGTAAGTCTCAGTGTAGAGGCAAAGGAGAAGGAAAGGTGAAAGGCATTTTGGCTGGATCTGGTGCCAGGGCTGAAGCCACCCCAGCAGCCTCATGGCTTAATTACACAGTGCCATGGAAAGCAGCTGGATTCCATATGTGCAAGGCTAGAAGGAGATGAGGGAAAGCTCAGGCTGGAGCTGTCCCCAGAGCCAAGGTTGCACCAAGGCCCTTTGCATCCCCTGGAAGTCGCTGCCCTGCTGGGCAGCAGCTCTTGGGTGTGGAGTGCCTGGCATGGCTGTGCCCTGCAGGGAGCAGGCAGCCAGGCTGAGGGTCACAGCCTTCCTCCTGTGCAGGACTCCTGTAAGGGATATGGCCCCTGACCCCAAAAAACATTTCATGTGGCATCCAGGCTCCCATCAGTTGGCTATGGAACATTTAGGAGCGCTCTATCAATAAGTACATATCATGAAAATGTTTTATTACATCATGTACCTTGTCCTCAAAAATTTGACCCTTTTAATGGACATAAGTAAAGGCGATTTTCTTCTGTATTTTGGCATTTCTGTTACAAAGAATGTCTTTTTAAGAAGCCTTTCTGTTTCTAAATGTGTCCTCTGAAAAGCAGCTACAGAAGGAATTGGTTTGACCTCTGCTTCTTTAATTGCTTTTTGCTCTGTGTTGGCCTAGAAATGGATGTTGCTATTGTGTAAATTACTGCGACGATGAAAAAAGAGATCATGAGATCAGGTGTGTAGTTTCTGTCAGGAAAATATGCTTCTTAAATGGAAAGCAGCATCTAGGAGTTCATAACCAGAGTCTGGGTCAGTCTGAAAATCCCAGATGTTAATTACTTAATTTTCTGGTATTGAACAGCTCCATGGTGTCACTGTTTCTGTGGCCAAGGGCAGATTGAATCTGTAATTTACTATGAGTTCCTTTCAGGCTCTGTCAGAGAATGTTCAGACAGCTCAGTTCACTTGTACAGTCACCTGGGCTCAGCGTGTGGCACTCAACTGCTGCCCCTGGAGATTCTACCCCTTCACCTGTTGTGGAACCAGCTGGAAGGAAAGAGCAGGAGCTTTTTACTCCCGCCCCGAGGCTGAAGGAGTGAGTTTGTGTGGGATTGGCCGCCCTGCAGGTGGGAATGCTGCCGTGGTGTGCTTGCAGCTCCCCTGAGGGATGAGCAGTGAGCCTGTGCCTGAGCACCCGGGTGCTGCACAGGTCCGTGTGTGCAGCGAGGGCGGGCTGCAGCTGCTCCTGCAGGGCTTGGAGCACGCTGGACAGTCACACCAGCGGTGGCTGTGCTTGTTGGTGCTCAAGGAAATGGTTCCTCCCCTGTTTGAGAAGTGATTGCTGCAGCCAAGGCAGCACTAGGGAGCTGCTGCCCTCCCGGTGTCAGGACAGGAGTGTCTCTGCTTCCAGCTGCTCAGCTTAACCTGCAGGCTCCTACTGCTCTCTTTTCCAGGCTGTTCTTTGGAATTATTGGTGGCAGCAACAGGGAAAATGATGCTCCTGAATGTGAGCAAAGGAAAGGGTTTATTTTCTCAATGCCAGCTCCAGCCCCTTCTTGGATAAGGTCTGTTCCACAGCTTAGTGACCTCAACCATCAGCAGATTGCTCAGCAAATCCTGGCCATTTCACAGTGGAATACAGCAGTTAGCCTCCCAAACAGGCATGTCCTTGAGTTTAAAAGGCTTCTGAACTGATGGTAAAGCTGAATTTTTGGCACACAAAGACCTCTCATCTTCTGAGAAAGCTGCTGTGGTGAAGCTGTGAGTTTGTAAACCTGAGGTCAGTCTGGTGTTACCTCTTATGGTCTATGTGTGAATTAGCATTTGGCCTTGGAAAATGTCTTCTCTGTTCTTCAGCAATGAGTCTCTCTGCTATCTACAGTAGTTAATGATAGAAGCAACAATGCTTGTATAATTAGTCCATTAATACTCCAAAGGACTCAGCATGCTAATTACCTGACACAATGAGATTAACAAGGTGCATTTCAAGAATTCAAAATACTTGGATCAACAGTAGTATAACAGGTGCCCTTAGTTAGCACACCTGCTTGTTTTACAGTCCTGGCATGGGGTGTTTTTGAAGAATTGGTATGCCTGCGGTACTTCTCCACTGTTAATTCATCCTGTGATTAATTGATGGCCTGAAAGACTTTTTGGTTTAAATTACTTAGTACTGTCTCCCAGGATTAGGCTTCTTCTTCCTTTGTTTTACCAAAAACCAAACCAAAACTCAAAAGAAACAAACAAAACAAAAAAGAAAACGCCACCAAAAAACATCCTATTGAAAATTTTGGGGTTGTGGTATTTTTATGTGTTTTTATCACAATATTTGATTTCTGTATGTGAATAAATCATAGCAAAAACATTTAGTATAGTCCTGCTAGCTACACCTGTGATCCATTGCCTTGTAGGAGAACTCATTAATAACCCTGACAAGCTGTGTATTAGTTGGAGATGGATGGCTTGGAATTCCTGACTGTGTCCTCAGAAGGTGGCCTTTCCAGAAAACACCAGCCAGGCCTCTTTGACAGGGGCACTTGCTCAGCAACACGTCCTATGGCAGTCAGCCCTGGATAACTGATGGGGACAGCCAGAAGAGATGCAGTCTTCCTGCTGGGGTGGTAAACCCAGATAATTTTTAAATGTCGATTGAAGATAGACTTGCAGGGCTCTGAGTTGCAGGGTAGATTTTTTTTTTTTAAGAGCAATTATTTGAACAAATAACTTAGGCATTTGAAGGTTTGCTGTCACCTAAAATATCCTCGGGTAATTTGGTGAGCAGAAGGCTCTCTGCCCATAAACTGTGTGTGTCAGAGCTGTTGGAAGGGATAAAGTGAGATGTAGCCTGGCACAGTTAGATTTCAGGACTGCACGGGCAGGTGGTGCCTGAGTCACCCAGAGCAAGATCCCAGGCAGGTACAGAGGTGAGGAACCAGCCTTTGCAGAGTTTGGAGATGGCAGAGGGGTGGGTTAAAGTGATGCTGATCAGCTGGGGGGTGTATTATAATAGGAAATGCACAGCTTTGACCAAGGAGTGTGGTTAACAGTGAGGTTGAGCGTGTTGTGCTCGGTGTCCTGCCTGCCTGTGAGGTTGTGCACACCACCGGGATGATACCATGGGGGTTCTCAGATGTTTTGATGCCAGTGCTGGTTTCCAGCAGCCCTGGAGAGCTGGTGCTGCTGGCAGGGGCTCCATGCCAGGTTGAATGTGCTCTGGCTGCACCAGCCCAGCTCGGTTTGGACCTCCTGTAGACTTTTGTCCTTAAAAATCCCTCCTTTCCTGAGGAGATTTTTAAATCCTTAATATTCCAGGCAGTACCTGTGGATATCCTGGCTTCAGCTTGCAAAGACTTTGTTTCAACTTTCTAATAAGTTGTGGCAGTTCAGTTTGCAACACACCAAGTGGTTTTGCTCCTGTCTGCTGGGAGCGTTCGGCCTTTCCCAGGATCAGGCCCATCATTAGGCTTTGCTGCTGTCTGCGCTCTTTTGTTCCAGGAGACTGGGCTAATCCAAAGGACAGGGTGTTGGGTTGATGTCTCTCCCTCGGTTGCTTTCCTGGACGTTTAACAAGTAGCTGCAGTGATCATTATGGCAGATTGTTGCTGTGTAAACATCCTGCTGACAGCCTGGACGTTTGTAATTCCTGTCTCCTAGCAGGGAAGGCTGTCGATTGGCACTGGGCTGCTTTGTGTGATGAGCATTTGGAGGAGGGCAGTTTGAGATGCTGCTTCTGCATTTCTCCGGGCTCAGGCTGCTGTTGTGATTTCATGATGCCCAGGCAGAGCTTTTGGCACTTCTTTACGTGATGTATTTCTCCTTCAAGGCCAGGCTGGACAGGACTTTGAGCAGCCTACTCCAGTGAACGGTGTCCCTGCCAACAGCACAGGGGTTAGAATAGGATGATCTTTGAGGTCCTTTCCAACCCAAATAAGTGTATGAATCCACTTTACCTATTCGTGGTAAACACCATGGTAACTGTGGATTTATGTCTTGATTATTTGAATTGTATTTCAGTCTGTAGTACAGCTTACTTTATTCCTTCCAAGCTCCTGTTTCTCCAACATTTTTCAGATGCTGAGTTACATACCAAAAATGCTGGCATCCACCACCTGGTGTGGGGGGACATTTGTAGGACATTTGGTTTCCTGGGGCCGGGCTCTGGGCGGGCGAGCGGTGCTTTTGCCTTGACCAGTCTCTGTGCTCTCCGCAGTGTACGGGCACAACGTGAAGAGCAGCAACGACTTCATCGGGAGGATTGTGATCGGGCAGTACTCCACGGGCGCCCCCGAGTCCAACCACTGGCGCCGCATGCTGAGCACGCACCGCACGGCCGTGGAGCAGTGGCACAGCCTGCGCTCCCGCCAAGAGTGCGACCGCGTGTCGCCCGCCTCCCTCGAGGCGACATGACCCAGGGAGCTGGCGGCAGCCACGCCGAGCGGGCGGACGAGATGAGAACCGACCGATGGCCGAAACACCCCACCTCACACCCTACACTGCACCCCACAGCAGCTCTGTTGGACTGAAGCAGCTGCCGGCACCCAACTGGCCCCGCTGGCCTCACTGATCTGCGTTCCGCTGGGTGCAGAGGTTCCCCCGGGGCCGCACCTCTGGCTGCCCAGCTGTTTGCATCCCGCGGGAGGAGCGCGGGGCCAGGCAGCACAGGCTGCGCATGGACGTGTCCTGGGAAGCATGAAGTGGGTGGAGGAGCTGGGAGTTGCCTCTGCTGTCCTTCCAAATCCATAGCTCATCCTCTCGGAGATATAAGTACCCGTGTGCTCTCATTGGTCAACGTGGTGATTAGGCTAGAATATTTTTTTAAGCAGTAGAACCTGTGGTGAAGTCGATTCCGACTGCAGTTTTGTCCTCGTGCTAGTTTTAACAGAATTAAGCTGCTGTTAGTATGTGTGTTTGTGTGGCCCCACGTCGGACGGACCCCGTGTCCCGTCAGCGGTGACCTGCCAGTCTCAATAGCAGTCTGTGTGTGTAGTAGATTCAGTGCTGATATAGCAAAATAAACATTTCCAATAGCATTTGTACTGGGAAAACCAGCTCGCGTCCTTTCGAACATGTGCTGTGAAAAAAAACCCGCTTCAGAGACTTGTTGGTTAAGAAGACCCAGAAAACAGTTTTAATTCTCTCACAGACTGCAGTGGCTCTTTCTGTGTTGTGTGTGTACACCCAGGTACTTCTTCAGGTCACCAAGTGAACTTAGCTACGGTCAAGCTGTCCTGTTGGTTGCTTCTGTACGTTTTATTTTTCCACAGCCTATTGTCTGGTATGATGCAAATTGCATATTTATTGAAAATAAAATTCTATTTCATTGTGCCACATAGATTGGGGTCATACTTGTTGAATTTACCTTTGTGTTGAGCTCTCTCAGTTATAGTTATGGCAGAAAAACAGCCAGAATGTTGGCCATTGCCCTGTTGTTCCTCACTGCAGCTGAGCTGGGAGCAGTTTGAAAGGAACTGGGCACCTGCTGGTGGAGGTCGGTCTGGAGAGTGAGCTGGATGCCTTGGTCTGACCATGGTGGTTCCCAGCCACACCCCATATAACAACTGGGGCTTGGATGTGTCAGACTCCAGAGATGGAGGCAGGATGGGCAGCACTCATCTCCCTCCTCTCTTCATTAAACGAAACCCAAAACTAGGCCCAGTACCTCCTGTGCTTTTAATACTTTTATTTTTGAAATAGGAAGAAACAACACATATGCCTATTTCACTCCTGTTTTAGCTGCTACAGTTAAGGACAGGTGAGTCTTAAAAAGCAAAGCAAAACAAAACCCAACCACACAAAAAAAAACCCAAACCAAAAAAGCTCATTGCTCACTTTGGCAGGTGTCAGTGTGTGTGTCAATAATCCCTGCTGCTGTCCAGGTGTTACTGCTCCAGGGCAGGTCTGTGTTGTAACTGTGATATCAGCATCCCTTCAGCACTTTGCCCATGGCGCCTGGCTCCCTGCTGCTGTCCAGCACAGCTGCTCTGTGTTAGTAGCACACAACAGCGGGGCTGTGCTGCCTGCAGGGCTGTCCATCCTCTTCCTGAGCACACGGGGGATGCCGGCTATCAATTCCAACCCCTGCAAGGGGAAATTTCTCTGTCCCACGGTGAAGCTGATGGCAAATCTCTGTTCTCTGGCTTCCTGCTGGTTTGTCTCATCAAAAAAATCACAGTGGAGAGGGACCTCACGGGCAGTCCTGGGCAAATGTGCTGTAGGAGGCTGATCTCTTCATGTAACTCACGAAGGTTCAGGCAAGGGCTGTGTTTGCAGCAGTTACTGTGGCTGGCATTAATATTCTTCCATGTGGAGCCCATGGACAGCAGAATGAGCTCAGGATATCCATGAGAGCAGACACATGCTTTGCTCAGCACTGGGGATGGAATGTGGACAGAAGGTAATCTTGCCTGAGTCTGTCCTTGAAGTTGTGAGGTGTCTGTTCCACAGGGAGGAACAGTCATGCACACAGGATGCCAAAAATTGGTGAGGGTGCCCAGAGGGAAGGTCAGTAAGAGCAGAACAGAAGCGTCCTGGGGAGCTCCTGGCCTGCAGAGAAAACAGAGCAGCGTGGGAGGGAGAGGCGCAGGAGGGATGGATTGTGGCCATGCTCCTGGGTCTGCAGCCAGCAGGTGAAGCACATCCCATGTTTGGTGAAGCTGGAAGGTGACCCAAAGTGCAGCTGCAGCTGCAGCTGGCGCTGCGTGCTCGACGTGCTGGTGCTGTCCCAAAGCTGGTAGCCAGCTGCTGAGCCAGGCTCAGGGCTGTGGCTCGGGGGCAGCACGGGGGGCTCGCTGCTCCCAGCTGCACCGGGGAACGGCTGCTGCCATGGGGCTGCTTGGTAGAAACCAGGATAAAAACTATTCAGCATCTCTGCTCCCTCTTTAAACATGAATATCTGTGCTTTGGGAGTAGATTAATGTGCTCAAAGAAATTTTTTTTCTGTAGTAAGCTAAAAGTTGTTTGTAACACTGGCTTTATCTAAGGAGGGCACACGGGAAAGAAGGGAAGAGGCATGCCTTGACTTCTAATAATCCAAATTCCTTAATTTTTATTGCTCTGTTGTAGCAGTAGACTTTTCCTTGAGCCAGATAATTTCAGATCAATGTATGGAAGGTGGGAGGTGTCCTTAAACAGCTTTAATTAATTAAAAAAAACCAACCAAACAAAAACAAACAAAAACAAAACTTAATATAGAAAAGTTGGTTGAATGAGTTTCTGTCTCTGGAATAAGTCTGAATGCTTTACTGTGCTGAAAGCTTGGTGTCATCCCAAATTGTTTGTACTTGAATTTCTAAAAATGGGTCAAAATGCTGAAAATTTTAATCTGTAGCTAAAAATAAAAAGGAAACAGCATTGAGAGTGTTCCTAAGCAGTTCCTTAAGTGCTGATTTAAGGCATAAATTGGAAATTGAACAGGGCCACAAAATTGTATTTGTGCCTGTACCATTTCCCTTATGAGTGCAACTGTTACAAAATAATTTAGTGTTTTTAAGAATCTGAAGGTTTATGTCTAACAAGATGTTGACCACAGGAAGAGACATGCTGGATTATATTGGTACAGACTGCTGTATCATATCAGGTTTTCTGCTGTTATATGACGGGATGGACCCAGCACCGACCTGGCAGATGGGCACAGAGTGAATTCTTGCAACAGCCTTGGAGCCCCGGGCATAGCTGGGGGTTCCTTCTTCCAGGCTGTTTAAGGGTGCCAGTGTATTGCCTTGCTCTGGGAAAAAAATCCCAAAACAAACACAGGGAAAAAACCCTAATCCCCCAAAAACTAAACCAAGCCAAAAAANCATGGGCAGCGGGCGGGCGCTGTGCGTGCTGCTGGCCGCCGCCCTGCTGGCCGCCCAGGCCTTCCCTCAGACCAACATCAAGATCAGCCAAGGTGAGTGAGTGAGTGAGTGAGTGAGTGAGTGAGTGAGTGAGTGAGTGAGTGAGTGAGTGAGTGAGTGAGTGAGTGAGTGA
>VWZN01009801.1:1408062-1423737 GCA_013396955.1 Regulus satrapa | reverse complement strand
CCCCCCCCCCCCCCCATCATGAGGGAGGAGGGCTTGGCTCCCAGGAATCACATCAGCTTTTGGAGTTCCTGGTCCTGCTCTATTGCTACAGTGAAGTCATTTGCATTTCCTTGGGCTGTTGTAAATTTTTTCCCAGTGCAATTATGGCCTGTGGCCCTATGAGTGAATCAGAGAACTGAACTCTGCATTGCTGCTGAGCTGTCTTTATCTTACCCACTCTCTCCAAAAGCTATTTTGTCTTTCCAGCCCAGCAGACCTTATCTTTTATCCTCCATAGCCCATAATTAGTGTTGATGAGGATGGGAGAATCCCTTGAGCCCCTCAGGGGTTTGCTGTAGGGTGCTGAGCAGCCCCCAATCTCAGCTCCTCTGGAGGGATTGCTGGGGGTCTCAAGACGGGTTGATGGGGTGACAGCCCCACTGGATTTGGCAGTTGACTTGGGCTTGCTCAGAAGGGAAAAAAGATTCTTTGCATTTGTGGTTTGTCACCTGGGAGGGGTGTGTGACAGCAGGGACCCCATGGGCTGGCTGGTGGCTGTTTGTAGAACACTCAGAGATTCCCATGTGCAAAGATGAAATTATCATCCAGAGTTGCCAGCACTGGCACAGGAAGGATTTGGCTCTATGAGTGCTCACACAGCTGCTTTGGATTCACCTTGCTTCTCTTTTTCTCCACACTGTTGCTGCCCTCTCCACAGCCACATCCCTCGCTGCTGCTGGCAGGGTTTTGCTCTCCCCATCCTCAGGGAACGCCATCCCCTGGCCCCTCAGTACTGGAGGCACCACCCTGACCTCTCTGGGCTTGAGCCTGTTACCTGCTTGGATAGTCTGATGGCATCTGACATCTGCCCTCACCCCCTGCATGCCCACCCTGCCCACTGCCCCACTCGCTTCAACAGCAGCACTGACCCCGACCACGGCTCCCTGGGGCTGTGGAAGCCGCCTCAGGGGGAGCTGGCAATTCCCCCACATTCACAAACCAGCAGCTAGGAGAGCTACACCAATGTGCCCCAAGACTTGAGGGTCCCAAGTGCTTGAGGGTCCTGCACGTGGGGAGCAGAACACGGCAGAGGTTGGAACAGCGTGTCAGTGTGGTGTGGTCAGGCAGCGGCAGCTACAAAGGCTCCAAAAGGACACCTTGCCCCCACAGTGGCCCCTTCTGGGGCAGCTTCCCCCCTGTGCAGAGGAGCGGTGGGAGCAGGAGCAGCTCCTGGCTGTTATCTGCTGTGGAGGCAGATAGGCTGGCACTGCTATTCCTGGCGCTGGGCTCGGTGCCTACGTGCACGGCTGCATCCCGGCCCGGCACAGGGATGGGCTTTCCTCAGAGGGAGGGGGTGCAGGCTGTCCTTGCAGGAGGGCAGAACACGGCGACAGCCCACAGCCCTGGCTCCCATCAGCTCTCGTCCCAGTACAGTGGCTCCAGTGGTGCTGATAGAGGCGAGAGAGGAACCCTTATCTCGGTTTTCCCAGTAGCTAATGTCAATGCCTTTATTTTAAGCATCCTCTACCTAAAATGATGTCAAGCTAGCTTGGAATGTCCCTCCTGATTTAGACAGATACTGATACTGAGAAACCCACAACTTTTTTAAAAGTGTTTTGATTTTTGCAAACCTTTGCATGGCTCCTGCAGCGGTTGGGTTTTCCCTGCATGTGTTTGGTGGTAATTTGCTTGGGCGAGCTGGGAGAGCAGGGCTGGGCACTGCTGCCTCCACCAACTGCTCAGCTTCCTGGCCAAGCTGGGTCACCAGCAGCTTCTGGATGTCTCTGCTCTGCCCCCAGCCATGCCCGAGCCTGTCCACGCCTACTCCTGCCCACTCTTCTGGACGGAGTACGAGGGCCACTGCTACCGGTACTTCCCCATCAACAAGACCTGGGCTGAAGCCGACCTCTATTGTGCTGAGTTCTCCATTGGCATCAGATCAGCCAAGCTAGCCTCCATCCACAGGTGAGGTGTGCAGGAACACATCATCCCATGCTGACACAGCCTGCGGAGGAAGGAAGCTGGGGGCAAAGTCCCATTCCCATATCACAGCCTCTGGCCCAATCCCAGTCTGATGCACAGGTCACACAAAGGCAATACAGAAAATAAATGCCTTTTCCTGGACTGCCAGAAAGATTGGCACAGTACTCCCTGAATTTCCCCAAACTGTGTTTTATACTCTTGAAAAAGGGATAGAAGAGCAACATGATTATACAGGCTTTTTTCCCTGGTCCCTCTCCCCAGCTCTCACCAGCACTGCTCCTCTTGCACAGACACAGGAAAGTAACCAACAGCAGTAAGAAGCAGGGGACCCATTTGCCCCCGATCCTGTGGCAGGGTGAGTGCTTAGGGACACGCCTGACTATTTGCTGGCACATCCTCCTGATTGCCCCATGTCGCTCTGTTTTTGCCAGCTGGGAAGAAAACGTCTTTGTGTACGACCTGGTGAACAGCCGTGTGCCGGGCATCCCCACCGACATCTGGACAGGACTCAACGACCTACGGCAGGTGGGAGCTCCTGGAATCACGTGGGAAATGGCTTTGAAAAATTCACCTCTTTGTGTTTTCCTCCTGGAAAGCCACTGGGTTTTCTTCTTTGGCCTTTATACCCCCTTTAATCAGGAGGTGGCACAGAAGTAGAGGGTATAAAGTAGAGAAACTTGTTATTTCACCCATTCCAGTCTGCTTTTAAAAGAGAAGTATTACTAGAATTAATAGATTAATCAGTAGATTAATAGATTAATCAAAAATTACTCATATCACATTTTATTACTGGAATAAAAGAAAGAGTATTGTACTGGTGGTACAAGAAGAGCAAATAAGCTGAAAAGGTCTTCAGTGTCAAAAATCACTAAGTTCCATTGTTCTCTTGTGATACTCTGTGACTTTTGAAAGCTGACATGTTAGAAATATATAGTCTAATATGTTAGAAAGAAAAATTGAGACCATTAGGAGAACAGTCTCATGTCAGCAAATTTTTGGTAGATACTGGAAAAGGAATGGAAAATGAAAAGGAAAGCAGAATTGGGCGGGAATGTTAAAAATATATATAGATTTAATTTCTCGGCCCCCCCCCCGGTGAGAACTGCAAAACCTGGGGCTGTTCTCAGCAAGTTTCCAGTTGTAAAACCCAAACGTGCTGTTTGGACTTTGCTGAGTGGTGTCTGACCGTGTCCCTGGGTTCTGTGGCACTGGAGATGGGGATGGGATCTGCTGGGTGGTGACAGTCTGTCCCTGTGTCCCTGGGCTCTGTGACACTGGGACGGGGACTCCATGAGAGTGGGCTTCCCACCCTCTGCAGTCACAGCTCTGTGGTGATGGCTTTTCTCTGCTGGCCTCGTGTCAGGAGGGTCACTTTGAGTGGACAGATGGCTCCTCCTACGACTACCACTACTGGGATGGCAGCCAGCCTGACGATGGGATCCACTCCATTCCAGAGGAGGAGGACTGCGTGCAGATCTGGTACAGACACAGCAGCGGTGAGCGCCCAGGGCACCTTCAGTGTTATTTGTGTGTCAATAAATTCAATCCACCATGGTTCCTGCTTTTCTGAAGAGGTTTCTGGCAGGCAGAGGATTGGCATTTTGATTTTTTAGTATAATTTTCTTTTTTTCTTTACAGTGAAAAGGTGTTTTCCCTTTCACCATGTACATACATTCTCATTTTCCCTCTGCTCCCAGCCCTTCTCCCTCTCCCATAGTAGCAGCAGAACAGGAGCATCAGATGCCTGAAGAATTACCAAATTTAGTTAAAGGTCAAATTGTCTCATTTCCCCTCCCACATGGGAAACATGTGGGAACACTTCTTGGTTTGCCAGCTTTTCTCTCCCATGCTTGGGCCAGGACACCTTGGTGAAGTGGGACAAGACCCTGCCTTTGCAAAAATCCCACTTCATACCCTCACTGCTGGTGAGACTAGCCAGGTGCGTCCAGACCCCCCAGATGTACCTAAATGTCCTGTCCATGGGCAGCCTGTGGATAATTTTGGGGGAACAGGACTGTGTTTGCAGCTGTCCCCCCACTACCGAGTCCAAGCTGGGGCCTGGGCTCCCCTCTCACGTCCCCCAGGTGAGGGTGGTGGGAGGAGGCATGACTGCAAATGGCACAGGTGGGAGCACATCTGGGGAAAGCCTCCCACAGTGGCAGGAGGTCCTGCTCCCAAGGGCAGTGCATGGTTCCCTCCTTTTGCCTTTTTCCAGCTAATGCCTTGGTTTTTTTTGGAGGGTAGCTCTGCGCTCCTGGAACGACAACGCCTGTGGCAGAGCCTTCCCCTTTGTCTGCAAGATCCCCTCACTGGCCCTGGACTGAGGCTGCTGGTGCTGCCCACACCCCCCTCATTGTGGGTCCCCTCTCCCGCTAGGGAAGAGCAGTCAGGACATGGCACGGGCTGGGAGCGCCGTGGAGTGCCTGGATCCCCTCCAGTCCCTGGCTACAGAATCCCTCCTGGGGATTCGCACCCTGGTGGGGATGAACCTGGCACTCAGCATTGACAGGAGCTACATTCAACAGCAAAGGAGCCCCCAAGCCCGATCTGCCTTTGGATTTCAGATCGACTATCACAGCGTGTTAGCGTGTTAGAGGAAGCCCATGATTTCACCAACACACCAAACTGTTAGCACCCAAAAATAGCCGTGTGTAGGAAATGCTTTTGCCTGTTGATCTGGGAAGAGTGGAGGGATAGTGTTATTTTCTATTAAGTTATGCAAAATGCCTCTTGTCCGTGTCATTTTTCTCTCTGCTAAAATAAATGCAAACAGCAGGTGGAGGCTCCGCTGTCTTTCTTGCACTGAAGTAGCAGCGGTTCCCTGGGGACTTGGGGTTTCATGTGAAAATTTCATCCCCAACCTGCTGTGTATTACAGAGGTGTGTGGGGAAAGCAGCTGCCTAGGAAAGTTTATTTTATTGACCCTGGCTGGTTTTGGGGTGTGTGGGGCAGCCTGTGTGCTCACCCTGCCCTTCGCCTGGTCCCCAGCAAGCACAGAGTCACCACAGAGGGCCTGAGGGGCTACTCAGTGCCCCAGAGCTCAGCAGCATCCCTGAGCAGGCAGGCCTGGCCCTGGCTGCTTCCAGAGGACTGAGTCAGCTGGAGGGCAGCTGAGGGGCTGACACACACCAGCTGGGGGTCAGCCCATCCTCATAACCCCGTCCTGGCTGGGGAGGGCTTGCACTGATTGCTGCAGCCCTTTTTCCTAGAGATGATGTTTTCTCCCAAAGTCCTTGCTGATGTCCTCTGCTGCACTGGCACCACAGAAGTACTTCTGTCTTCCAGGTAAATAACTTTTGGGGAGGTGTGTGTGGTTGTGGCAGATGCTGTGTGCCTCGTTTGAAGTGCTCAGTGTGGCAAAGGGACACTCCTCCCTGGACAGGGGTGGATTTGCAGGGTTTGGTGTAAGTGGGGCTGTGCTGCTGCCAGGGCCCAAGGGAAAGGCATTGCTATTGAGGGAAAAACAGGCTTCTCCTTCAGGAGACACAGCTCCAAGGGTGCTGCTGGGCCCAGTTAGATGCAATAAATTCCGTGCCCCCCAGAGAGCCCCAGGGATTGAATGCTGATCCCTCACAGCCCTGCAGCATCTAGGTGGCTTTGCAGGAGCTCCTTGCTCTCTCCTGGGAGCTGTGAATCCCTTTTGTCCCTGCTCTGGCAAAGGCACAGGGTCTGACCCATCTCAGCTGCTGCCTGCAAAGACAAGATTTCATTGTCATAAAATTGTCTGGTCTCCCTTGATACCACCATCTTAGAAATGCAACATTCCAAGACTAAGACTTTCCAGAGTGATTGCACTGGATGCAACTGAGGTCAGTAGCTGAGGCTCCACTAGGAGCATGGAACTGCTTCCTCAGATGGCAGTGTTGCTTTCAGCTGAGATATGTTTCCACTTGGAGAGAAACTGGAAAATTTAGTGGGGGTGATAATGGTGTTGTAAGTGGAATGTGTGTGTGTAGCAAGTTTCTAAATTAAGAAAGTGCTGTCATCCCTGATTTTGTGCTTATATATATACATATAAATGAAACGATATTTTTATTGGATTAAAAAATATGTTTATAAATATAAATATATTTTAATAATATATAATATATATTGACTTTTTAAAATTAATATACACACTATTAATATATTTATAGGGAAAGCTAGCCATTTGTGTAGCTTTCACTTCTGGATTTCAGCACTAGGTGTGTTTTCTAGAAGCTTTTGTTTCACCTGAAAAGAATAAATTATGCATAGACGATTACAATATGTAAAGAAACCAGCTGTTTCAAAAGAAAGGATGCAGCAAGCTGGATAAGGGTGGTGTGGTCTGTGGCAGGAAAGGGTTTGAGGGGTGTGGTGCAGGCCGTGTCTGCAGAATTCCTCGTGTGCTGGTGTCTCTGCTGGAGCTCAGTGCCACGGCAGGGAGCGGGACAGGCTGCCCGTGTGCCATGGCAGGGCCGGGGCTGCATGCACCCACCCTGCCGGGAGATGCTGAGCTGGGCCAGGCTCGGCTCTAGGCTGCCCCTCCTGCTCCTTTTCCCTGTTCCTCCTGTGTCTCCTGTTCAGAGGAGCTGGGAGTTCATCCCGGCTGGGGATTGGTATGCCTCGAGCCAAACAACTGTCTTTTTACCCTGAAAGTGCTATGAGATGCTTCAAAAGAAAGGTTAAAACCTTCCCTTGGGAAAGCGTTTGAAGACCTGGGCCCTACTGTGGTTAAAAATATTGCTAATGGGGAGGCCAATGAAAGCTGTCGCCTCCAATTAACATCTTCATTTCCAGGTAAAAAGAACTGAACATGCATGACCTGAAGTCAGGACCAAAGTTAATAGGACCTTTGTTTCCTAACCCCCCTGTCTTTCTCCTTTGGCTCCAGGGTCCTTACTTAAAAATCAACCCTCTGTCCTTGCCAGTGTCTTCTGTTTCACAGTAATCAAATAAAATTCAGGAAACAACAGGAGTTTTTCACCTCTTTAATGAACTTCTAGCGGATCTGGCTTGATGAAAGATGGGCCACGCCTTTTCTCTCGGCATGGATGGTTCCAGACTCTGCATGGCCTGGAGCAGCTCCAGATTCCAGGCTAAACTTCTTTATTTTTCTGTTCTCCTTGCCCCATAACCCCTCCCTCCCTTGTTATCTTGAATTTCTCCCTTCTGACTCCCTCTGTGGTGCAGGCCATGGGAAAGCTGGCAGCAGCAGGGCTCTGACACCTCTTCTGCACATCACTTGCAAGCAACTGATTCCCCCCAGGGTCTTTTTATGACACTTTATTTTCTTAGGGGTTCTACACCTCCTGTACCCTATTTCTGAGCTGTAGAGGCGATATTTCCCCAGCCCTGGCATGGCAGCGGGGAGAGAAGGGCCTGCCTGCACCTCTGACCTTTTGATTCCTTTTATTCCTACTCTCATTATTTCCTGAGACATGCTGTTGGATGTTGTGACACAAGACATGGATGTAACAGCTTATGGGCACACTGGTGCTGCCTTGGCACAGCCCGGGGAGGATTTTCCTCCCCAGTGATTGTCTCAACTGCTCCGATGCCTGGCTGGGCTGGGCTGTCCTTTCCTCTATTAATTCAGTTAACATCCTTTTCTCCCGTAAATCACTGGGAGAATAAGGGCTGCACGGCTGAATCATGAGCTTTTTCTTGTGCATTTCCCTTGAATTTAATTGCCTGAGTAGTGGCTCAGATCCTGCCCTGAGGCCAGGATGCTGCAGAGAGGTTCCCTTTGACAGAGAACAAAAATATCTCGGGACCAAAAACCATGCTTTGAGCAGCTCACAGAGTACATAACAGACTGACTGCAACAGTGAGCCCCATCACCAAAACACCCCAAGGCACAAACCCTATGATAAATGATATTACCCATCTCTGCAGTGGGGTTAATGTTAAATCCCAAATGTCTGCAGCAGGGAGGGATGGAGCAGTGGGGCACGGGGAGGGTGAACAGGATCTGGCCCCGTGCTGTGTGGGTCCCAGGGGATGTTTGTTTTACTGAGATGTTCTGCAGGAGGCTTTTCCCATCCCACCTCATGCCATCTGCTGCTGCCAGGGAATGAGCAGCATGGTGGGAAGCAGTGGGGACAAACCTACTGGGAAATGTATCTCCTTCTGGGCAGCCTGAGGGCCTGGCTGCAGCAGCCATGCCTCCTGAAAGAGGCATGAATCAGACTGGATTTATACACCTTGCAAACTGCTGATGTGTAATGGCACCTGAATTAATTGTAAAAGCTCAGTGAAACTTCCAACAGCACCAGTTCCCCTTGGGAAGGCTCATGGCTGCCAGGTGCTCCTCCAGGCTGGGGGACCCTGGGATGGGGCTGGCTCAGCACAGAAGCCCTCTTATGCCAGGTTCCACTGTGCTTTTGATTGTTCTCTTTTGGTACCCCAAAAGTCTCCTTCTGTTTTGTGGCCAATGATTTCCAGGCCTCCTGAGAAAACTTCCTAGGGGGGGAAGAGCTGGCTGAGGGCCAGTACCCCTGTCCCAGTTTGGCACAGGCTCTGCAGCACGGCCATCTAAAAAGGGTGGTTATGTTATTCATTAACCACTTTTGCTTTGCTGGGGCTCAGTAGCTTGGCTGGAAACTTTCATTCCTGGGTGCAAATTGCCAGAGCTGCCATTGATCAGGGGTAAAGCACAGATCTGGTGGGAGCATAGTTCCCACTGCGGCACCTGCTCAGGCAGCTGGTCAGCCTTGAAGGACACTGAGGCAAAGCACAAGTGACATGAGAGAGAAAGGCAGCACTGGAGTGAGTGCCTGCAGCTGGTCAAAGGGGACAGGGCTGTCCTGGGCAGTGCTGAAAGTGCTGATGCTGCTGGGCAATCCTGACTGCCGTCCCCAGGCAGGGTCCTGGGCACCGCGCTCCTGCTGTGCTGGCAAAATGCAGCTGTATTTGGGAATCTACCAAAAAAGTCTAGTCCAGCTCTCAGGGTTACCATGGCAACTAGATATTTGCTCATTTGTATTTCTTGAAAATTGTACTGGGCTGTTGATTGCCTGGTTTGTGTGAAGCTCTTTGTCAGGATGCCAACAAATCCCTGTTTGTCAAGGGCTGTGAGTGAGCCAGTGGTGCTGTTGTTGAGCAGATTTTCTGAATGGGAGCTCTGCTGGAGTGTGGGTGCATTATGGTAGCATCCCTCCCACAGACACCCAGGAACATACCCCTGGCCTAGGAAGAGGGTGCTTGCTTTGCTCATCCCCTCTGACATCCATTTGTACTTGAGCTGTTGCTTGGGTTAACATAAAATCCAAGTGACTTGTCATGGGAGACCACACTCAGGAGGAGATGGGGGAAGGCTTGACAGGAAGCTGTCTTCTTCCATGGAAAGGACTCAAATAAAATATCCTCCTCTGGCTGTTCTTGAAAATCAGCCACAGGGTAGGAAGGCAAGAGGTTTATCTGTGCCCCCATGTGTTCGCGGGAGGAGGCAGGAGCCACAGGAGCAGAGGGGCCCCAGGAGCAGCTGAGATGGGATGGCTGTGATCCTGCTCACAGGGGAATAACCACCATCCTCTGCTTCCACAGTGCACAGAGACTTTGAGGCTTGGAAAAATGCCAGCTCAGATTAAATGCTTACTGTGTTTTGGTGTTGCAAAGCCGGCGCTAACTGTGGAGCAGTGGGAAAGAACGATGCTGCAGGGCTGGCTGGAACTTTCAGAGGTGGCTGTAGAAGAGGATAAGGCAGGCTTGTCTTTTTGTCCTGAAGGAAAAATTAATTTGATTTGGATGCTGTTTAGGCTCTATGGCCCTGAGTTCCTGAAAGTCAATTGAGCCACAGTTCAGCAGCTGTTTAAGAGCTCAGCATTCCTTTTCAAGTATTTGCTTAGCGGCAAAAAGCCACTTTGCCATGAACTCCTCTTTTGTCTTGTTGAGATAATTAAATTAGGAACTTGTCCACATGAGGATGTAACACCTTCATGGGGTGCCACCCTGCCCAGCAGTGCTGGCACAGGTGCCCATGTGGAGCATGGGGGCTGCTGGACCTCATCCCCATGGTGACCAGCCCCTATCCATGCCACCAGCACAGGCTGCACTCAGCAGACACTGAATGGGAAGATCCCAGGCAGAGGGAGAGGAAGGAAACAGCAGCAGTATGGGCTAAAGCAATTAAATGAGGTATTTCATCAGTGTGGAGAGCAACTGCTTACAGGAAAGGGCCGTAGCCTGCATTAATCTCCAAAGCATTATATGAAATTGTGGTCCCAAATAAATGCTGAATGCAAATAATGAATGTAATAATCTGGTATGCATAGCTGCCCTAGACTTAGAAGGGTTGTGAAAGTGATTATAATATAGTAATAGCAATGAGCTTAGCAGCTCTAATGAAATCTTAAATGACAACTTTGCTACCTGCCTTTTTATCTGCACTGATTCCATCAAGGGATCAGCAGGAGCTGGCTGGGGGCTGTGTGTCCCTTTGCACATGATCCCTCTGATCCCCCGTGTGTACCTGCCCCACTGGGATTTCAGTGTTAGGGTCCCATATCCACACAGGGGAGGCAGAGCAACTCCTGCCCTGGTAGAAACACAGTTTGGACACCAAAAATCCTTGCTCAGATTTGATGGGTTTGGGTGTATTCTGCATCTACAGCAAGTTCACCCTTCATTGCATGTTGCCCTGGCCCTTGGGTGCTCCCTTCTGCAGGCATATTCCTTACAGGATGACTGCCAAGGCAGGAGCCCAAAGCATCCCAGGGCTAGAGGCTTTGGTCCCTTTACCCCTGGGTACCCCCAGGATGTTACCTTTGGGAAAGGACTTACGAATTTTTGGGGAAGGACTAGAGAGTTTGTGGCTTTGGGTGGAGAGGGGTGAGGTGATGATGAAGGATGCTGCAGTTCTTGCACTCCTGGTTTTAGGAAACAGTGATAAGGGACACAAAGTGCCTGCCAGAGTGGGATTTTTAACCCCAAAATGCCAGTGCAGGCTTTCACTGCTCATGTTGTCTGGCAGCTGCAGCCACCACATTTTCTTTCCCATTACTTTTTCTATTTTTCTGGTTTAAACTGGGTAAACCCGAAAAAAGCTGCTGTTTTGTTGGAAGAGTTCAGTGCAGTGAATGACCCATTTTTCTTCTTGGATGAGTAATGGATCCTCCTTTGAAAGATCTCATTATTAATATGCCATTTGGGGGATCTGTCTGAATTTTCCAGCAGTGGCAGCAGCCTTGTCTGTGCTCACCAAGGAACCCTCACGATGAATGGCATATGTCAAATGGCTTCATGTAAAAGATTTAGTGTCTGTGTGCTTCTAAAGGGTATTGCTTTCATGCTTAACACTTTTTCCGTATTAGAAATGTGTTTAAATTCTTCTCATAAGCAGGAGAAGGGGATCCCTTCTCAGATGGTTCTTCTCACAAAAGAGAAGCAGAAGAGGAGAAGTGAGATATTTTTAGATGTGCAGAATGGTCACGGAGTGAGGTTGCAGCTTAGGGAGAGCAACCACTCCACCTGCAGCTGGGGTGTATCCCAAAGCCCTGCTCTTTGCTTCCAGCACAGACCTCATGGAGCTGTTGGGAAAATGAACCCTTGTGACGGATGCCCCCTGCAAGGGGAAATGCAGAGCCTAACAAGCAGAGAACAGTGTCAGGTTATTTTAGGAAGAGGCCAAATGAACCATTTGGTCTGCCTGAACCCCATGTCAGATGGGGCCAATATGCCCTTTTAAAAATGGTATCTTTATTTCTGAGCTGAGATATATTTTCCATAACATTTTTTGAGCTCCTGCCTCCAAAACACCACCCAAAATGTGAGTTTAAACCTCCCTTCTTAGTCTGTTGGGTAGTATGGTAACTCAAGGGTACAAATGCAAGTTGACAGAGGATAACATTCCTCCCATTTTCAATTTGTTGTTTTTTCCCCTGAATTCCACTTCCAAAATTTAATTTCTTTGGAGCATCATGCCAATACTCAGTCTCCAGCAAACCTAGTGAAAACACTTAATCATGGAATCATAGAACTATGTGGATTGGAAGGGACCTTAAATATAATCTCATTTCAATCCCTCTGCCATGGTCAGGGACACCTTCCACTAGACCAGGTTGCTTAGAACCCCATCCAGCCCCACTTTGTTCTCTCTTTCTCCCACCCTGTGCAGAATAACCAGCATCGAGGTCTCCCATGGACATTTCTTCTGCAGCTGAGTCCAATTACATGATTTTGAAGTTCTAAAGATGTATTTGGTAGGATTTACACTATAACCTAATTTCAGGTTGATTGTACACTATGAGTGCTTTGTGCTCTGATGAGGGTAGCTGAGAGAAACAGAGCCCAGTAGTCAATAAGGTTTTTGGCAGCATGGAGATTTTGGGGCTATGCAGGTTCTGGGAAGGGCTCTGTGAATAAGAGGCTGTTTTTTGCAGCTCCCAGCTCTGCTGGGAGACTGAGACATTCTGCTGTTCCCATTTGTTTTTCACTCTGAGCTTTGCCTTTTTTCCCCAGTCCCTTGCTTATTGTGTATCTGCTGAAAATGGCAGATCTCTGACAATTCTGGAGTGGGGCTTGTACAATGGGCAGAGCCCTGCCATGTTTCAGCCTTCCCTGTCTTCCAAGGGCAGCATTTGGGTGTGCAGAGGTTTGATGTATTGGGGGGTTGTACATGGGAGCTGAGGCCACACAAATTATTTCCACCTGTATCTTAGCCACTCACTTTAGAGGCTTTTTAATTATAAATGGAGGTGGTATGCATGTGTCTGTCTGCCCTGAGACTCTTGGTGTTTGTTCAGAGCACTCTGATTTAGTGGACCAACACTGATTTACTGGATTTAGTGGGAGTGCTTGCTTGGGCTCCTCAAAATGGAGAGTGCATTGTGGACCCATGTTCTGAGTTGAGGGGAGCTGTGGGATGGCAGCGTTACCTCTGAGATGTGCAAGAGGTTTTAAAGAAGTAGGTGGGAAGGGAGGCAGGCACAGGGCCCCGAGGGGTGGGGCAGTTGGCACCTGCTTGGGAGAATGCTGGAGTCTGCTGAGGATCCCTCCTGGCCAGGTCCCACTTCAGCCCCTCATCACTCAGGGAGCCCAAGCAGCACCGCCAACTGCTTGAGCTGATTTCTGGGGTTGCTCATGCTGGCCACTGATCTCTTCTGTCCCCTCCAGCACGGGGCAGTCTGCCCTGAGCTTTGCTCTCAAGGAGGCAAGGCAGAGGCAATCCTATGTACAGCTTAATCAAAGAGAAAATTATGTTGGATTTGATTACGAGGTGGGATAGAGAGGGAGAAATAAATCAGCCTCTACAGCATTCATCACCCTGGGAAAGCTAGTGCTGGCAGTCTGCATCTCTGGTGCCTCCTGGAGTGCCCAGAAGAGCTGGACAGCAGTTTTCCATCACAGGCTTCAGGGTTGGAATTTTGTCCTGATAACTCGGAAACCCCATCTGGCTGCTCTCTGCTCCAGCAGTTTCTGCAGCCCTGGAGAGCTGTGTGGGTCAGGGCTCTGTGGGGGCTCAGCTGCCACAAGCCTGAGTCTCATTCTCACAAAGGCTGGGGCTGCTCTGGACTCCTGTATTACAAGCTACCGTCATGCATTCACTGCAGCACATCTCCACTGCATCCCTGGCAATCTCTGACAGCAGTATGATTTCCCCTGCCCTCTTTTAGAATATGATTCTGAACAATCAGCATGTGATTCAGCAATAAGAATGCTAATTACATGGCACAACCACAGGGTTAAATTAGTTTCAGCCATCACCAAGGACTTACTGAGCGTTTGTACTCCTGCACAGTTATTGTGATTTTCTTTAAATGATTTAGTCCTGAATCCAGTGATTCCCTTTGAACAGGATTTGCCCCAGCTTGTGTTCATGTTGCAGTACAGCTCACAGTGGTGGTGCTGAGCTGGAGCCCAGAGCATTGCAAATTCAGACCCAAAAGTAGTTAGTAAAATATGTAGCAATCATTCCTGAATTGCTTTAAAAAGGAAAAGAAAATATAAAGGGAGGAGAAGAAGGCAGATACAATGATATATTGACAACTCATCTATCCCTGCCTGTGGCCTGTGCCAGGCTCTCATTTCCAGTGTGCTGGAGTGAACCCAGAACACCACCATTAATGGCAGTGGAATTGCTTCTAGATTTACAGTCTGTAGTTAGGGCTAAATTACCTTTGGTGTTTCAGGAGAAGTGAGACCATCCAGGAAAAGAGAAGGAGCTACACAAATACTTTTGGCAAGGTGGAATCTGATCTCTCTTAATTTACCAAAGGATGCAGGGGTAAATTCCTGTGGATATTTCTGGCTTGCATTCCCCGTTTGAAAGTCAGACTGGGTGTGAATAGTGCAGTTCACACAGGTGAGGCAGTCGTAGGGGGGGGTGCTAGGTTGTAGGACAGCCACCATCACTCTCATGGGCTTCATGTGCCTCCTCCAGGCACAGAGGAACACAGGAGCCCATCTGCAACCACGTGCCAACTTTGTTATCAAGAGAGCCTCTTGCCACACTCCCTGATTTGGCACGTGCTGTGTGTCTCCCTCTTTGCATCCCAAGTTTCTGAAAATGCATTGCCATATGTTGTATGAGCTATAGGCTGCAGGCATGAATCACAGCTCCCACTGCTGAAATCCTCTCCTGCCGGGATCTTTGTTTCTGATGATGCACAATGATTTTGGGTGAGGTGGGGTGGCTGGGCAGTGCCGTGGGGTTGTGATCAGGTTGGGAAGGTAACCCTGAAGAGCAGGGTTGGACTCAGAGCATCTGGCACAAAAAGATGGCAGAGCCAGGGTACCTCCCCTGCTGGGGGCTCTCCAGACCTGCCAGATGGGCCCCTGGGGTGCTGGAAATGCTCAGCCCTGACTTGGACCTTGATGCACGGCAGATGAGATAATCCTAAGGCAGGGCAGCTCCTGGTGAGCTGCTGTGTGTGTGACCGGCGGGCTTTGCTGTGCCCAGCAGCTTCCTCTGGGTGCAGGCACCCACCTCGCCATGGCAGGGCACCAGTGCCACCCCGAGCCTCTCCTCCGAGCTACTCTGCCATCCAAATTCCCCTGCAGCCCTCTGCATGCTCAGCTCCTGTTGTTTTCACAGGGACTGTAAAACACAGCCTTGCACCTGAAAGCAAACTTCAGGTTCTTCTGCTTACACAGTGATTGAAGGCTGCTATCTGAGGGAGTGGCAGCAGCTTGATGGGGTGCCGTAGGAAGTGGGTCATGTTGGAGCACACAGGCTCCTGGTGATGCACCCCAGAGAGGAAAGCAAGGCGAGAAATAGGGATGGAGTAGGGGAAAAGAGCAAATAGAAGCACTAATGTGATGGATTTATTATTTTGGGAAAGGCAAACACTAAGACTGAGGTTTTTCTCGAGTTTCTTTGCTCGAGCTCTGATGGTGCACTCAAACCAGAGGTTGGTGTGCACTGGGGACACTGGCAGCTGCACTGTGTGGGGGACAGGGGAAGGGAGAATCATTCCAGACGCACAATTTGACAAAGGATGCCGGTAACTTTTTTTTTTTTTTTCTCCCTCAAACCACACTCAGAAGATGAAGAACAGGTAAACACCTGGATAGCCAGCCTATCACCCGCTCAGGCTCGGAGGGAATAACCAGGGGCCGCAAAACGATTCCTGCCGTGTCCTCCGCAGCTGCCGCTGCACCAGGGGTTGCTGACCCACTCGGCCACCGCTGCAGCCCCCTAACGCCACCCTGGGCGTGTGCGACAGCAGGGAGGGATGTCCCTCGGCTGTGGCTGACCGCCGCATCTGAGCGTGTGCCATCGGCGGGGCCCCGGCCCGCGGGCCACAGCGG
>VWZN01009801.1:1382147-1406713 GCA_013396955.1 Regulus satrapa | reverse complement strand
CATCTGAATAGCCATTAAAAAAAAAAAAAAAAAAGAATAAATGCCTGGGGAGATTATGAAGTCAAAGTGTGCCAGATATTTTGTTGATGCAGATGTGATCCATTTGTATGTGACATCTCTGGTAGTGATGTAAGCTGGTTTTCCCAAGCATAAGGCTCTCAATAAATCACTTTTCCAATATTGAAAAATAAATTCTATGATGCTGCACTGAAAGGAGGTGAGGTGGAGCATGGGATGGGGAGCTGCTCTGAGCTAATAGCCCATCGCTCAGAATAAGAATGTTAAATTGGTGCAGTTCAGGCTGTTTTTCTTGCCTCTGCCCAAATCAACAGCAGTGAGTCATCATGGCAGACCCACGGTGCTCAGCACCACAGAGTGCAGGCTGCCAAAACCTGCTGCTTTCCTCTGCTGCTGACAGGAGTGGGACTGATCCCAGCCACCCCCAGCACCAAAGCAATGATCACTCCATGGAAACATGGTTTCAGGAGCCAAACACCCTCTGTTTTATTTTCAATACCCAAAGAAGCAGTGCCCTGCTCCTGAGCTGTGGAAGACTCTGTCCGAGCAGATGCTGTGGAAGAGGAGCCATGAGATGGGTGGCCCAGTGCTCCTGCCTGGCCAGTCCCTCAGAGGCAACCCCTGAGGGTCAGAGTGCTGTGGAACTGTTGTGATAGTGACACCAGAACCCTGCAAGAGGAAGCAAAGCAAAAGTCTGCTTTGAGCCTGCCCTGCACTCTGTGCCACCAGAGTGCTGCCAGAGCATCCCTGTGGGTGCAAAGCCAGCGTTTCACCTCCATGCCCCAGCTCAGTGAGGATGCAGTAGAGCAGGGTTGGGTCCAGCTGAGCTATGCCTGCACTCTTTTGGCCGTGCAGCTGAGTGCCTGCCTCACAGAGACAGGACATTTTGTGAGGAGCCTGACACTGAGGTGCCCTGGTCCATATGAACCCAAGATGCCTCCTGGCATGTCTCCAGATCCAGGACTGGAACAGCCTGCATGTCCCCACTTCCACAGGGCTGGTCAAGGCTGCTGGGGTCATACCCCTGCCTCATCTGGAAGTGGAGTCCCCATCCACGGAGATGTTGTAAAGACATGGAAATGTGGCACTTAGGGACAGGGTTCAGTGGTGAACTTGGCAGTGCTGGGATAATAATTGCAGTCAATAGTCTTATAGGTCTTTTCTAACCTAAATTATTCTACGATTCCATGATGAGTGCCCAAAGCTCACCATGGCCCTGCAGGCAGGAGGCATCACCACTGCCCACCTCAAAACCTCCTGGCAGGCAGACCAGTGCTTGGCAGAACGGAGTGGGCACACTGGGGCACTGCCAGGGCTGCAGGCACTGCATGAACCCTCTCTTCCACATCTGAACACACGCATGGCCAGAGACTGGGGAATAGCTGGATTTTTCCAGGAAAGCTGCTGGACATTGATGTCACAGAGCAGCTTTTGCTGAGCAGCTTGGTATGACTTAGAAAGGAAGCAGAAAAGCCTCAGTACCTGTTATTTTCCAGGCTTGGTCAGCACAGCTTAGGAAAAGGTCACTCCACAGCTGGAGCTGACCCAGGTTCCTTGCAGGTGCAGGTACTGCTCCTAACACCAGCAAAGCCAGAAAATTATGGGATATGCTGGCAGGACCTGGGAAGGGTAAGGTCAGTTTGCTACAGAGGTAAGCATTTCAGTAGCTCTTCAAGGACAGCAAAGATGCCCTTTTGCCTTGGAAGTCCTTATCACCACAGATCCTCTGCCTCTTGCAGTGGAATGGAAATGCAGCTGGAGTTAAAGGAGCAGAGCTGAAAGCTGCTCACAGAGCCATGGGGTGGGGAAAGCGTGAGCCTGCATAATCATTGCCATCACCCCATCAGCCTGACTGACACTCTCCAGAGGCACCCTCCCTTGAACACCAACCTCTCAGATATCAATCAGCCAGCAGGCAGATTAGATTAATTGGATTTCTGCATCTAAAGCTGATGCTGATGCCCACTGATTGGAAACCCCTTCAGAGCACAGGCAGTTAAACAGGAAGGTGTTTCCCCTTTGTTTCTCAAAGAGATAAGGGCACACAATAAGAGGAGGCAGAGGACACCAAGCAGCTGAATTAGCAGGGAGTTTGGTATGCTTCTAGTCTGAGGGTTAGGACAGCCTCAGGAATTTGCTAATTAGCTGTGTCAGATCATTATCTTGCAGTCAGTGAGTGAAAAAGTAATTCAGTTTAAATACTTTTTTTTGTGGCATTGTGACACTGCCCAGGTTGCAAGCCATGGATTCCCCGGGCTCTGTGGGACACAGGGACACAACTACTGCCAGCCCCTGGGGTGACACTGCATGCACCATTGCATGCAGCATTGCCTCTTGCTGCAGGAAAGCAGAGGAGGACAAAACATCAAGGTTTGGGATTTTTAGATTGGTGAAGGTTTTTTTGTGGTTTGGGAGGGGTTTTCTTTGAGAAGGGTGTTGGGTTTAGGTTTTGTTTGTTTGGATGGTTTGTTGTTATCATGGTTTGTTTTTGTTTTGTTTTGTTATTTTTTGCATCCAACAGGGCCCATCAAGGATGGGACCCTTTAGAAAGGAATTCAGTCTTTAACTGCTTTCAGTCAGAAAGGATCACATGTTTTGGATAATATTGAATAATTTTAAGAATACATCTTTGGTTTCCTGAAGGGGATGCTGTGATAGATTAAAACCACAATCTCCAGTCTCTCTCTAGGTCTGGCAAGGGGGTGCCCAAAGGACACTGTGACCCCATGGGAAGCCCAGGCTGGAGCAGGCTCCTGACAGGACCTGTGGAGAGAGGAGCCCAGGCTGGAGCAGGTTTACTGGCAGGACCTGTGACCTTGCAGGGAACCCACCCTGGAGCAGGCAGTTCCTGGAGGACTGCAGCCTGTGGGGGACTCACTCTGGAGAAGTTCATGGAGAACTATCTCCTGTGGGAGGGACTTCATGCAGGAGCAAGGAAAGGGTGTGAAGAGTCCTCCCCATGAAGAAAAGGAGGGGGAGGTGCTCCAGGTGCCATAGCAGAGGTTCCTCCATGTGCTGTGGTGAGACAGGCTGTGTCCCTGTGACTCATGGAGACCCATGGGGGGAATTGTCCCAGACAGGACTGTAGGAGAGGTCCCTTGCTGCAGCCAGGCTGGGAACAAGAGGAGTTCAGTGCCACATCAAACCCCACAGCCTGGCTCAAAAGGACTGGGGTTGTCATCCTGCTCTGCTTTTCCCTAACATACAGCATGGGGAGTTCTCAGCTGAAGAAGATGGAACAATTGCTTTTGAATACTTTCCAAAACTAATTTAATATACGATGTCTGCTGGGACTGGGTGAGTCAGAGCGCTGTGATGGGACTCTGAATGTGCTGCAATTTATTTGTACTGAAGTTTAAATAAGATTGATGGAGCCATAAAGCCATTATTGAAGAGACTTCATGGTGGAGCCCGGAGGGAAAATGAAACATAGCAACAGGCCCTTGATTCTGTAACATCCTTCCACCTCGCTGTGGGGTTGTGATGGTGGTAGGTCTTCTTTGTCAGCTGGGTTTGGGTCCTCAGAGAGCTGTGTGTGACTGTTGACTGGTGTGGATACCTGGAACTTGTGAGAATCACCAGAGGTCTGCAAGAAGATTTCCCAGGAGATGAGGGGTGGCTCGTAGAACTCTATCTAGTAGAACTGTGGAATAGGTAGGGTTGGAAGGGATCTCTGGAGGTCACCCAGTCCAATCCCTCTGTCAAGGCAGAGTCACCTGGAGCAGGTCACACAGAAATGCATCCAGATGGGTGTTGAAGGTCTCTGTAGAGGGAGACTGCACAACCTCCCTGGGCAGCCTGTTCTTGGCTCTGCCATCCTCAATGTAAAGAAGTTCTTCCTCATGCTGAGGTGAAACTTTTTGTGTTTTAGTTTATGGCCACTGCTCCTTTTCCTGTCACTGGGCACCACTGAAGAATCTGGCACCATCCCCTTGGTACCTGCCTCTGAGGTATTTATATACATTAAGGTCAGTCTGGATTTTCTGGTTTGATGTGGCCATGAGGAAGAAGGCTTGCAGACCTGGTGAACTCTGAGGCCAGGACAGTGGAGATAATTGCACAGTGGTTCCAGTGCCTTCACCCTGCAATGAGCCCCACCAGCAAACCCAACCAGGCTGGAAGCAGGCTGCCCATCTGCCACCTGTGCTTTTGGAAGCAGAGCAAAGGAAATTGGATGGATGGTAAATCCCTCCAATATGGATTTATTATCCAATATGGATAATAAAACTAGATTACTTGCTTTGGTTTGCTTTTCAAAGACTAAGAAGCTCTTTCAAGTGTCTTCATTTATCACCTAGATATAGACCAGCACAGACAAATACATTTATGGTGCAAGATATTTCTAAAGGTCTTTATACTTTACAGCTGTGTGGTATCAAACCCTCAGCTTTTTTTGTGATGATTCATTCAAAGTAAGCTGTAAAGAGCAGTAGCAAATATTAGTGAAGCTGTGGCAGTCTGGAACCACAGGCTGGGCATCTGAAGGTCCCAGGGCAGATCCACTTTCCCAGGAAGGGCTCAGTGCTTGAGTGGCAGGAAGGGTCACAAGAAACCTGCTCAAAAACTTTAACAGGCCTCCTATTTTGGCTGAACCCTCTCTGTTCGGGTTTGTAGAAAGGTTCAGTGGCAGCTGCTGCCTTGAGGTTTCCAATGCTGCATATGTGTGGCTGACACTTAGGGTATTTCCCACTTGGAAATCTCTTCCCAAGCATGCTGAAACCTCAGCTTCATGGCAAGAACGAGAAAGACTGGGGATGCACCAGGATTTCCAGCTGGGATATTTCTATCCTTACTGGATAAAAAGTGCTGAAACAGAAAGCTTCTGGATAATTCAGAGATTGCAACTGGCTGTGTGTGAGTCACCAGTATGTTGACATGTACTCATTTTAGTAAAATCTGGTGTTTGTTTCAGTAGTAGTGTTGATGTACAAAAGGCATTGAAATTAACTGTGGCATGCTAAAGATCAAGTAGGTTTTACTCCCACTGAAATTGGCATTGGTATTTGGAAGACAGGCACCCACATCCCCCTTATACTCGGGGAAATTTATGGTCCAGCTGCAGAGAGGCCATTTTCTCTACAATGAACATCACCATTTGGTTTCTAGCTCTGCCCTTTCTCCCAGTGTGCTGGGAGGAAGGTCCTGGAAAGAGCAAACAGTTCAGTGCCAGTGGGAGCCACCTGCTGCTCATCAGACCTTGCTGCCTTCTCCTGGGGCTTCTTTTTGCTGACCAAAAGAGCTGATGATCTATGTCATGTGTGCTGGCTGCACGTGGAAACATCACCTGACATAAGAGATGCACCCTGGGGTCATAACAGCAACTTAAGGGGAGAAGAAGAAACACCATCCCAGGTACCTCCAAGGGGAATGATGTGGGATCAGTTTGCAAAGCTGGTGCTTCGGGCTTCGTAGCGCTTTTTTAGAAAAAGACATGAAGTAGGAGAATGTGTGGTGAAGGTACTTGCCTGGGTTACCAAGAACACTGAGTTGAGCATGTCCCAGTTTCCAGAGGCATCCCCCTGAGGGTGTCACCAGGCCCTGCTCATTGCTGGTGTGCTCCTTTGTTGATTTGAAGGAGGGGACTCTTGCTGCTGATTTTGTACTCAAGCAACTTTGGATACAGCTTACCCAGGATCTTCGGCCACTGCTTTAAAAGAAACAGGCATTTCAAGGAGTTAAATACATCTGTCAGATGCATTATTCAAAGTAATCCTTAACTGTGGGGTAGCACCTGCCTGGACTTTCCTGTTCCTGCAGTTGGTGTTGTAAGGAGGTGAAAGAGGCTGTTGCTCAATGCCTATGTCTAACCAACCCTTCCTGCCCACAGCTCTTGACAGGAGCACACTCCTCCATCCCACTTCAGCCCTGCTGGAACCCAGGGTGCCCAGCATGATGCTCTGAGAGAGCAGACATGGACCAAAATATCCCTGGGGAAAGGGAGCTGGGGGATTCTTTTCACCCAGATAATTTTCCTGATGTGGTTAAGGGGACTGGAGAGGGGCTGCAGTCATAGAGGAAGGGTGTGCTCAAGAAATACCTTGCTGTCAAAAGAGAAAAGTGAATAAAGTGGGTGATTCTTGCACTGGATTGGTTCACTGGAGTGGTTTTGCACTGTGCCTCCCCCCAAAAAAGGTATAGTGGCCCAAAAAAGGTGTGGGCAGGACTGAGTTGGTGGAGAGAGGGTTCTCTTGTTGTGATGAGGGCAATGTGCTTTTACCATTTTACCAAAGAAGTAAAAGACAAGGCTCCTTCCTTCCTGCCATTTCTCCCTCTTCCACACCCAGAACTTCAAACACTGCTGTATGAAGTATACGGGCAGTATTCCTGTGTTTCTGTTTATGTTCTCTGCTATCCCTGCATGAGGAGAGAGGCACACTGGGTTTGGTACAAATGAGGTGCAAAAGTGATTTCAGCTGCTGGGAACAACAGGCTGAAGGGGCAGGGGGAGGCGAATGCTCTCTCTCGTGTTTGTACTGTGTCTGTAGACATCATTTGTCATTTCCAGCGGTGTGCACGGTTTTGTCAGCTTAATCAAATTGCTCCTTCTAAGACTGGATTTGCCCAGGGGCTCTTTTCCATTCCTTCCTCGGTTAGGCACGGATCCAAGGTGGGCAGGGAAGATCCTCGGGCTGGGCCCAGGGCCGCCGTGCGCCCGGGCTGCCCGCAGCGCCCGGGGAGGCCCGGGCAGCTCTCGGCCTACCCGAGGCGTTTGTGGGCAGCGGCACAGAGGGCAGCAATAAGAGCCTGGCGTCACCGGCTGCGGCTGCTGGGTTGTCTCTCCTGCTGGGGACTATTTTTAGCGCTCTCGGGAGCTCCTCTGGCCGCCGCAGTTGCCTAGCAGCCATGGCGATGGCAGCGCGCTGAGGGACGCGCCCGTCCGCGGCCGCCCGGCGGGCTCCTTCAGCCGCGGCTCCGAGCGGGCCCGGGCTCGCTGTCCCCGCCGCGCACAGGGACAGCCCGGTGGCTCCTGCACCCCCTGCCCTGCACTCAGCCTTCTGCCAAGCAGAGCCTCCCTTCTGGTTCGCTCTGTTTGGGAAAAGACGGCAAAAAAAAAGGGGGTTGGGCTCAAAACGCGCCCCTGTGGAAGTCCCGAATCCACAGGCAAGGAAACGCGGCGCAATAAACCTTGACAGGATGCTTTGTTTACCCTTTGGTGAGCAGTTTTACTTTCAGATGATCCGTTTTCTCTGTTATAATGTAGAATTGCATGTGTCTAAAGCTGCCTACCAGGATTGCTGGTATCTGAGAGGGGAATTATGTTTGTTGTAAAGTCAGTGATCCCCTCAGTTAGAATTAGGGCTCTTGGAAGACAAAAGCAGTTATATTCTCAAATTCAAAACTCTGGTCCTTAAACTGGATCTGCTCAAACTGATCAATTGCTGGGCTGCAGATAAGTCTGTGAATACATGAAGCTGAAGAAAGATTTCTTTTAAGTCTCCATGCCCAACAGGCTACTTTTAAGGCAAGTAAATCCTGAAATTAATTACTGCCGGTAGAAATACCATACACACAGAGGACTTTTAGGGACTGGTTGCCAAAATGGCAGGAGTCCAAGCTGATACTCAATTGTAAGCATGTCCTATAATCTCATAAACCTGAAAAATTAGGCTGAGGTTGTCTATGCATTTTGGGGCACACGCTATTCCTGCCTGCTCAAGAGCCTCCAAGACATGCTGCAGTGTTCCTGTGCTTGCATCCTGTCATCATGTGTGACCAAACATGTGAGGGAGTGTGTCCAAGCTGGAGAGTGGTGATGCAGAGCCACAGGGCTTTGAGCAGAGGCAGAGGAGGCCCTGGGAAGAGGAAGGCAGCAGTGTTGTGCAGGGAGGGCTGTTTGAGTGGGAAACTGTTTGATCTGGGCAGCTGAGGGAGGGACTGGAGCTGGGGAAGCTCCTTGATAACGCACTGCCTGGCTATCAGGGAGGGATGTGTTACTGCAAGGACAGATGCTATTTCAGGAGGCTGCTGCTTGTGAGACAGAAGGTCTCTGTCAGGGCTGGAACACTGATGGCAGGAGAGGGTTTCTGCTGCATGTCAGAAACTGCCGGGTGGAGTCCAGCAGCATCCAAACCAGAGGCTGGATTTCTGCTCAAGGGAAATGATTGCTGAATATCACACCGTGTTTAGTCTGGAGTAGGTTATGCTGCTGTGTTTTACATCCAGGATCCCTTCTAGGCTGTGGGTAGGGATAAGAGGCACTATCATTCAGCATGAAAGCCCTCTGTGCATACCTGTAGTCCTATTGATTTAGCATAAAAGGCAGAAATCAAATATAAATTCCGCCTTATTTGCCAGCTTGCTCCCTGGATCATGCATTTTTAGAAAGCCATCCTACATTCTTTCTGTAAGTGAGAGTTATAGGCTGCCACTGTTGGTAAATGTCAGCCAAAAATTAAGTAGGCTGTGAGAATGGGGCAGTCATGCATTTCCTGCAGTTGATGGTGACACCAAGGACCTTTCCAGTACCTCATGATACTACCCAGCTTGCTGGCAAGCTAGCACAGAGCTCAAACACTCAGAGGAAAAGTAAAATCCAGTGCTACACAAGTACACAAAGAGGCGTATTGGTTAGGTTATGGTTGGCACCCTGGAGTAATCTTTAATCACTTTAAATGGCAATTTCTGAGCTACTGGAAACCCAACATTTCAGGAAAATCATTTCCTTAAAGCATGCTCAAGTGATGGAACTTTTCCCTCTCTATCTGTCCTCTAACTGATGTACAGTAAAGGATGTGGAGCCGGTTAATAAGTTGGTTTTCCAAACAACCCTGGGAAAGGTGGATCTGGCAGACAGCAGCACCAAAGAGTGGAGGGTCCTTGTCCAAAGCAGCAAAATGCGGGTGTGTGTTTTTGCCATCGTCCCCAAGAGACGATGGAGAATCCAGTGGTGAGGTGTCTGTGCTCCCAATCCTCTGCAATTCCAGCCTTGTTTTCAGTGTCTGGTATGTGTCCTGGCTGAATCAACCCAGTGTGTGCCCATCTGTCTGCACAGGTGTGCCCCGAGGTGGTGCTGCAAAGGTAATTCCTTGCCTTTTTGCTCCTGTTTGTCACAATAGTGCCTGTGCCTGCATCGATTATTTTCAGGCATTGTGCAATAGTAAAGCCTGCAGGTAAAGCCCCTCCCTCTGCCCTTGTGAGACACTGAGAGAACAGTTTTGTGTGCTCTCCTTCAAAACAGCTAAAACCATGTGCATTTGCCAAACCAGCCCCTCGCTGGGCCTTTGACGTGTTTAATGAAACACTTTCTGCATTCAAATTCTAGATGCCTCTGGCTCTGCAACTTGCTGCCAGCTGCTGCTGACCTGGGTTTTGCTGCAGCTGGGTCTGGGCCTTGGGGGCTTTTTCTATACTGTCAAATAAATTTGAAATAAGAAATAAGGTTTATCTGGTTTAGGACAAGGCTTTATCCCACTACTTGTTAGCTTAAGGCTCTTTACTTTGGCAAGCATGTCAGGAGTGGGAAAGGAAATGAGTGTCACCATTTGTCACACATTTAGTAATGTTGCATATAGAAAGGTAAATGCCAAGTGTACATATGCCATTTTATAAATAAATGCTGGAAAGGAAAGGCGATTTCTACCCAATTATGTGCCCTTTTGGATGTAAATGTTATGTATGTGTGGTAATATTTGGCCATCTGCTGCTGACAGCAAGAATTGCACGGGCATGGCAGGAGGGAGCCCCTTCTCACTGGCTCCTGCAAATCTGCGGCCAGGAGGGGGGACCCAGGGGACCCCAACACCCTGAGAGGTGCTGGGATCTGCTCCACAGGCTGGGAGGGGGCTGGCAGCCTCATCTGGCCTTCCTGACATCTAAATAAACCTAAATCCAGGTTGGAGCTCGCTGTCATGGTCTGTAATAGTATCTGTGGGTAGCAACCAGCAACTGACCCTGCTGGCCCATGGCAAGCTCTCCCAGGCTGCTGGGAAAGTTCACATCTTTCAGTGGCTGGGGTTATTTGTAGGAATGCATTTGCCTGATGTCTGTGACCTACAGGGTCATGGACCACACTCAGGAACAAAACCTATATCAGGGCTCAATATTTGGGTGAGAAAAGAAAAGGAGAGGTGTGAGGAGGAGGGGAGATGAAAAAACCAACAGTGTGGGAAAGGTCTAAATTAAAAGAAGGTGGGAAAATTGGTATTGTGCTTCACAAAAACAGTTCTGTAAGAGCATGTGATTTTGCAGTGTGCCCAAAGGAAGGCGTTCAGGTGAGCTCTGACAATATCTGAGTGTCTGATCCCCCTCCCATCAGAGGGAGCTCTCAGAAGCTCATCCCTGGCACCCCACAGCAGGTATTGTGGTGGTGGAAATAGAGGACATGGCTTTTAAACCCACACAAACATAGTGAGTCAAGGAAAGTTTCTAGAAGAGTGATAAAAAAATAGCACAGCCATTTTCTTTCAATCTTTCCTGAACATGTTTGTTAAATCTCTTTCTGCTCAATTAACCCTGAATTTTCTCAGCACAGCCAGAGTTCTATCCTGCAAACCCATCCTCAACAGAAGCGGCTGAATTGCTGATCTATATCCACCTGTATCAACCCCAAGTCTCCAGTGTGGGTTGTGAGCTAGGAGGACATGTCCCACAGTTAGAGCTAGTGCTGAGTAAGAGGTGACAAATGCATTGCAGGGATGCTGAACCAATGGAGTTCAATAGCAGTGGGGTTCCCTGGCCGGCCAGTGCCGAGAGCCTCCAGCATGCAGAGCAGTCCTCAGGGCGTGCTTGCTGCTGCTCTGGTCTTCTTGTGGGAGAAGGGGAAATTCTCATCTGTCAAAAGTTATCCCCTGAACCCCCCAGCCCCTGCTTCAGCCCTGGGGTCATTCTACTGCTGCAATGGGTTTGTGTTAGGGGACTGATTTGCATCTGTAAAAAACATGCTTTTTATTTATTTATTTTTTAACTTTCAGCTGTCATCACTTTGAAAATCACTTCTATATGTGACAGGCAATGTATTGATTCACTTCTGCTCATTTGCTTTCCAACTCAGTTTTTCATTTCACATTTCTCAATGTCTCAGCAGAAACCATTTAAGTTTGTGCTCTCTCTGTGACAGGGTGCATCCTCACACTCGACAGTTTTGGGTACATTTTGGACAAGTGGTGTCTGTCACAAGACTTACAGCTTGGCTTTTTATAAAGACCTAAAGGATTTGCAAAATCGGGATCCAGCTGCTGTTTCAAACAAGTTCAGCCCAGACTTGCAGAGAGTACAGTGTTGATTATTTGTTGCAGCACTGTTTTTGTTTCAGTTTAGAGAGAAAAAAACCCTCAGGAATTGGTGGAGATGTCCTAGAGAAGAGCAAGGTATTTGTGTTAGAGGTATGGGGACAAATTCCTTGTTATGGGACACTATAGGGGAGTACTTTGACCAAAAATCCTGTGCAATCCCTTCACTCCACTAAGTGAAAAGTATTGTGCTTACCACAGTCCTTAATTGTAAGTGGAAATCTTTCCACACATGGCAGAGATCTGTGTGTGGCCTACAAAGCAATAGTATTTCAATTTCCTCTCTTATTTGGTAGTTTAATAATATCCTGAGTAGCACTTAATGCTACTGTTACTCTTGCCACATCTGGTACAGAATGCATATTGATCCCTTACAGAGCTGGAGACTAGGATATTCATATATGCTTTCTTTTATGCTGAGTTTGGTGTTAATATATTTAGGATTTCTCCTTCAAATCTGTTTCTATCAAAGAAAACCCCCAAACCTCTGAGAAGCAAGGGCAGGAGAAAAGGCAGTTTTACACTGGTGTTCTGAGGTTCACCCTTTTGCCCTGCTTACCTGGAGCTCAGCTAAAGTCAGCTGAGATATAGATCCCCTGTCACTGTGTCATCCTGGGCCATATTCACCTTTATGTATGGAATCCCCTAACTTCAAGGAGAATATTTGACCTCTAAAGGGCCTGAGGCTCTCTTAGAGGTGGTAGAGGTGCACTCTGTGTGTTTACCTTGAGAAATTGCTGAGCTGTGTTTCGGGCTGTTGTTCCCTGCTGCAGAACAGGCTGTGCTGCAACAACAGCAGAAGATAGCCCAGGATGGTGAGCTGTGAGGCTGCACCAAAGCACACCCAGAGTCATTTCTTGCCACAAGACACAAGTGTTACATCTTTGTGGTATTACTCACCCAATGTGAGCAAGATCTATGTCTGGACACAGACAGAGACTGTCAGCTTTGCCCACAGGGATAAAAGGCATTAAGGAAATCTCCCCTGGTATTTTAGATGTGTTATGTTTTCTGGGCAGCCAGAGCCTGTGCTCTCCTGAGTGGGGCTGTGTTCTCACACCAAGCATTCTGAGCTCTCTTCAAGTGCTGCAGATTTAATTTGCTTCCCAGGCAGGCACCTTGCTCCATGGTCTGTCTTGTTGGCAGCCTTGGAGATCTTTTGCCATTGTTCTTTTTCACTTGGCACACAAGTGCCTGCACACAGTGTCCAGAGTAGCCAGGTCCAAGTCACTGATGACATCATGGTCTCTGGAAGAAAAACTTCCTCAGGGAGTAGGGCAGTGTGTGCAGCTTTGGGCTAAGTACAATAAAAATTTGCTGTTCTATGTAGAAAATGAGAAATATGCTCAGAAAGATCACAGGGAGTAATAAATCTGACTGCTAGCAGAAAATGGATGAGCCCAAAGTCAATGTGATTGTACTTTATTCTGTCCCAGCAATTACATGTGTAGGATGAACTCAGCTCTCAGCCAATTCATCCTTGTGCCTTGATGGCCCTTCTCCTTTCACAGGAGCAAACTGTGGTCCAGAAGGACCTGCCAGGATCGAGCAGCAGCTGACCTAAAGGAAGGGAGGGCTCCTCAGCAAGCCTGTCTGGGTAATCTGTCACTTCAGGACTAGAGCCTGCTGGGCCCCAGCTACTCACTGTAGTTTCCCTTTTCCCTCTTTTTCTTTCTTTCCTTTTTTAAAAGCTGACTGCTGGCAGCAGTAAGTAAAGTAAAGTAAAGCAGTAAATGGTGAAGTCCTCTCTGCTGACATTCCTGCAGGAGAATTCATGGGCTTTTCCTGGTTTCCAGGGAATAGTGCAAACCCCAAGGCAGGGAAGAGGGACCAAGGAGGGAGGGAGGAGGAACATGGCTAGAGCTATTCATTCGGACCATTTCAAGGAGATTTGCATCTGTCAGCTAATAAATGCAGTAGGGTAACAAAGGAATTAATTTTAAATTATCTAAACAATCAAAGAGCAATTACTTCATTTAATTCTAAGCAAGATGAGGGAAGCAATATGATTTAATTTCAATAATACCTCTATCAACTAATCTATGATTTTAATTTCATTTAAAGTGACAGAACTTCCTGCATTGCAATACCCTGACTGTAAATACCATGCTCTACCTTCACCACTCAGTCAATAAACCATGGTATGGACTTTGCTTAATATTCAGCACCTGATTGAAAAAGAAAACAGGGCCCTATACTTTGTTTTAAAATTACATTCCCAAGTCTGTGCAGCAATATCGGTTAGGAGTGCCAACGTTCACTGGGAGAACCCAGCACTAAACTGAATGATGACCTACTGGTTTGGGTATTACTTATTAAGAATATTTTTTAGATTTCCCCCCCAAGTATTGTAGTTCCTCTATGGAGCACAGCCATCTAAGGCTCTCCCTGAAGGGGCTGAACACTCAGCAAGATGTCAGGGGAGTCTTCCAGTAGTCCCAGGTTGGAGTAACGTATCAAAATCTGGGCAAATAGAAAGAGGCATGAGAGCAAAAGTAACAGCTGGATTTGTTAGCTGCAGGCAAGATGGTGAGTGGCGCAGCTGGACAAGTTTTGGCTAGCTGTCTCCTGGTCTTTTGCCTTTGTAGTTGTAGGTTTTTTGGTTTTTTGTTTTGTTTTGTTTTTGTTTTGTTTGGGGTTTGTTTCTGTTATTTTTAGCATTATTCCAGTTTGGTAGCATTTAACTTTGTTGCTATAATAACTGCTGCAGAAATTGTCATGAGGGAATTTATTCTGTCTTTGTGAGTACGTTTGCACTGCATGAAATAAAGAAGGCCTGAGGCAAGCTATTGAAGAACAAGGAAAAGACAAAATATTGACTCAACAATTCAGTGAGCATCATCTGCCCACTGTGCCAAACAAGGCATGGGTCCTACAAGAAAAATCTCCTTGATCATGTTATTAAAGAATATCTTGAAAGGCAAAGAGACAGGAGAACTGGAGACAGCTGCATGGCCTAAAGTAAGACTGATAATTTTTAAATACTTGACTTCACAGTGTATGAATATATAAAATTTATACATGATTCATATAGGTATGTAAAGAAGCTAATATACCCAGACATATATTTCTTACCCATGTAAATCAGTGTTAGTGGTTTAATTTATTCATGTCTTGGTGTTTGTTGCTTTTATTAAGAGCAGCTCGTTCTGATGTCCTGAGTCACTTCAGAGAGAAGGACATGAGCATCCAGCTTTAGCTCCTCCAGGCAGCTCTCTCAGTCCCATGCCTGGGTTGTTGTCAAGGAGACCTATCTCTGGCATACGTCTTCTCTGTGGTTTCTCCTCTAAGTATGCTTTTCCATTGCTATGGAGACTATCACAAACTCATTTAGCAACTCCCCAGTGCCCCACAAGGAATGTGTATTTCATAACTCACTCCTCAGAACAAGGAGTGCTGTTTAATTTTTGGCTCCTCACCTGCATGTCCAGCCTGGCTATGCTAGAGACTCTCTGTCATGAGCCCCCATGAGCTGACACAGCACGGCTCTGAGGGCAGGGCTACACAAAGGCGTCTTCAGTGGGGATGGTTTGGAAGCTGAGACAAGCCTTGCATGTGAGAGATAGCCAAATGTTTGCCCTGGCTATTTGGCATGGCTCTCCAAGTCCAAACCTCTCTCATTCTCCAGGTCTCCAGCTGGCATTCTGCTGAGTTCTGAGCACAAGTGAAACCAAGAAAAATGTCTAAGAGAGCAAAGGAGAGGGAAACAGAACCGCTCTGTTGGGCTCTGTTGCAGGGCAGGAGAGAGGGAACAGTGCAGCAGGGCTAGCAGGGCGCAGGGAAGCAGGGAGAGGGAGAATCCGTGGCTGCCTTGATCAGCTCCAAGGGCTGTGAGCCTCCTGATGCTGCAGATGGGCTGCACCTCCTCAGGGCAGCACCTGAGTTTGTGTCAGTCGAGCGGGGGCGCTTTGGCTCCCGAGAGCTGTGGGGCAGCTGCGCTCAGCTCAGCAGCAGGGGGAGACAGCAGCAGCCCAGCAGGAGAAGTAGCACCAGCAGCCTGGAGGAGCCCCCGTGTGTGCACTCCAACCACTTTGGCCAGCACAAAAGTGCAGGCTTTACTGGGAAAACCTAGATGTAAGAGAAGTTATCGCTCGGGATTTACAACAGCTGTTGCACAGGCAAGCAGCCACTGCTGGCTGAAGGGCCTGAAGTAATGGGTTGGAGCACACCAGAGTATCTTCATTCTGAGATGCAAGGGAGAAGGATCCTGGCAAAATGGTCCAACAGAGACTTAATACCATGGAAAGATCCCTTACAAAGTGGGTAAGCAGGCAAGCAAGTAAGTAGGAAAAAAAAAATAGGGCAGCCTATAAAATAACCAAGTCCCATGTTCAAAGTGGGAATTACAGCTCTGTGGGTCATGCTGGAATAGCAACTGAGGCTGCGGTTGCCAGGTCCCTGCCCTGTTTCCCCACTCCAGTGCACAATCTGACATATTAGCCTAACCCTCAATTCCAGTTTACATTAATATGTCAGTCTATGCCCTGCAGTGCCTCAGGAGCACACAGACTGTCCTTTGGCTATTGGGGCAGGAAGGCCACAGCAGGGCTCTGAGATGGGGACAGTGACTCTGTTACCTTCCTGTGTAAGCCAGAGTCCATCTGTACCCAGAAATCTGTAAGTAGCCAGAGAGTCTCCAAACCTCCACCTTAGTGCTGCATAGGGCCATAAATATTCATCATGTATGAGGAACAACTGAACCCATCTAAGACAATATAAATAAATTTTAAAAAAGAAGTAATTAATCAATTCAGTAATTAAAAAAATGCACAAATTTACATATTTTA
This sequence comes from Regulus satrapa, assembly GCA_013396955.1. Classification (NCBI taxonomy): domain Eukaryota; kingdom Metazoa; phylum Chordata; class Aves; order Passeriformes; family Regulidae; genus Regulus; species Regulus satrapa. Next base: position 1,390,680 of record VWZN01009801.1, on the reverse strand, counting down.
CTAAGGCACATGATTTCTAGTGAAGTAGAGTTTGGGAAACCCAAAGGATCTACATATACCCTGTCACTTATGCAAATCACTCTCTGTTCACTGATTTATAACATCAGTTGGCTGCACATGAAATTGCTTTAAAATGCTGATGTGCATCTCCCTGAGCTGTTTTCATGTGCTGCACTGTGGCTGGCTCAGCACAACCCAGAGCTGGGCTGGTGTAGCATGTGGACCCCAAAACCCCCCTCTGCATTATACGGAGCCAGCACACTGCAGCCAACACAGGCAGTGGAGAAGGAAAAGAGGAGGGAAATGCATTAGGAATCTATCCTGAGCAGATCATCTCTGTGTGTGTCTCAGCAGTGATGGGCTGCTTTGTAGTTTGCTTCAGTGCAACTTTGTAGTTTGCTTCATTTTTAATCTTGTGAAGTTCAAAAGGTAAAGGATATATTTCACTCAAACTTCGATCTGTTGTTTTCGACTTGGATCCCAGATTTGAAGGAAGTTTATGATGTTGATCCAGTTAGTATCCATAGAAATGTATGTATGCACAGACCACACTTGGGATTGCATTTTGTAGGGGTATCTGTGCTCAAACAGCAATTCCAGGTGCAGCTCTGGTTCATATGGCTATGTTTCTCAGAGGCACTATTTTGTCTCATCATGGGTTTTCTTCTGGGTGTCTAAAGGCTTATTTCTTCAGCTTTGTGTTGTTGAAAGCTTACAGCCAGGATTTATGGATTTGCAAACATGTCATTAAGGGGTTGGTCTGCATGCTTGGAGCTAAATTCCATTAATCTGGAGAGTAGGTGTTTAACTAATGGTACATCAGACATGGAATAAATGCAGGGCAGCTTCTAGTGTCAGTGTTTTACAAAAACATCTGAATGAATGAGCTGAGAGAACAAAACATCGACTGTTTTTATATTCAGTGAACAGAAATAACAAGAAAAAGCACCATGATGAAGCACTATCTTTGTGCATTAGTGATTATTGCAAGCTTAATTTTATTAATTCTGAAGGATCACCATATCTGGAGATCTGTGAAACAAGTTCAAGAAACTAAAAGAACCAAGTAATTGCAAACCATATGTTGAAAATAATCTAATAATATCTCAAATAAAAATTTAAAGGAACTGATGTGAAAGAAAACAGAAAGTTTATGTAACATTTCTGTCTGAAAGAAAGGCTGATCATGTTTCTTAACAGGACTGTAATGGTCTGTGTGCATTGGCTGCATGAGCTGTGGGTAAGGAAGATAGTGGTGCTACAGGGAACTGGGAAAAAGTGCAGCATAAATGTGGTCCAGAAAAACAATAAGAAAGAGAAGGAGAGAGATGTATTCTGTTTAAGGCCTCATTTTTCTTCAGATGATGAAGCTCTCTTCTACAACAGAATTATTATACAATATTATATTATGCTTCAAGATGTCAACCTGATGAAGGTCTGACTCCTCTAAACATATGAAAAAAAAAAAGAAATTTCTGTCTATAAAGCTTTAAGATATACAGCAGTATATAGAATAACATGGTTTTTTATATGAAAAATAACAAGTACTGGGGACTAAGGAGTATGACAAAATAAAAATTTGAAAGAACATGTCAATACAGCTTGATAAGATCTGCTGTCTTTCTTTTGCTTATTTCTGAGCAAATCCTTGGTGTTTTCTCTGTAAGCATGCAAAAAATGAATTAAAAGAACTTTATAAGGCTGAAAAAAGCAAAACTTGAAAACCTGAGAAGTCAGAAATCAGGTTGACTGGGAATAATGTGTGCTTTTCATGCACAAAGCCATATGCTATTTTATCACCCTGGCCTGGAGATGAGTCAAAGTTGCTTTTGAAGGAAGCTGTGGTTTGTAGGGCTGTTGTTAGAGAAGCTGCAAATTGTAGTGATTTATACAGGGCACTACGTGAGGATGATTTGGTGGTTACAATGCATGTATGTTATTTGGGAAATCAAATTCTCTTTTACATAATGCTAGACAGCTCTCCCACACCAAGCTTTTCATAGGCTTAAAGGAATACTGAGCCCTTGCACTGCATGTATCTGGCAATAAAAGGCAATTTATCCTCCTTTGATTCAGATTGAATTGTGTCATTATTCAGACACAGCCTTTCCCACAAAAATAACCTGTAATAACAACTATGCAGGTGAGATTTCAACCAAGCAGTGCCTGGGGCCTCAATTCCCCTTGTGGAGACTTTGAACCCTCCTGGGTTTGCTCTAGATAGTGCCAGTGACTGCTGTCACAAGGATGTCCATCCTCTGCAGCGCCCTGCTTGCAGAAGAACCAGAGAAACCCTTGTTGCTCCCTGTATTCACACTGATTTTATCCACATGCCACAAGTCTATCCAACTCTCTTTGTTTTCTGCTGATGAGTGTTTTCCCTGTTAGCGTGTTATCGTGCAAACATCCAGAGATGTGAAAATGTGAAAGATTTTGTCTTTTTAGCTGGTTTCATATGAAAGCAGAGCTTACATGGTCCCATGATCAGCAGATAAGTCATGAGTCCTCTAGGAATTACTTTTGGTCCCAGCTTTGTGGTTGGACACCTCAACTTGTGAGTTTCCACAAAAATACCCTTCAGAAGGGCACTGAGAAAATCTGAGTGTTGATATTGAGAAATGTGTGCAAAACTGACAGATAATCCGTTTGTACTTCACACATAAAATTAGTCGCACAGAACACTGTCTGGGTCAGAGCACTGAACTCTGAGAGATAAGGACCTGCTGCTTAAATCTCTCTTTCTGGACTCATGGCTCCTCCCTTTCATGCTCTGATACTGTGTTTTTTTTTTCTCATAAAGGCTGGCTATTGAGCTGTCTCACGAAGTATGACTCAAGTGACATCTCTACTGATCTCATCAAAGTCTTTTCCGGATGCTCCAAGGAAAGATTGAGAGATAAGGGCTTGCTAATGTTGAGATCTGGAGCACATTAAAAAAAAACAGGTAAGAAAATAAGCCTAGAAAAAGCAATTAAAATTAGAGAAGATTAAAGGATAAATACCTTTGGGGACTTTACTCCATGTTTCACTTCTATTTGTACTGCACCTCTTAGACCAATTTTTCTTTTCATTTTCGTAGCACTCCACTATCAGCATAAGTACCAAACTGAGCTAAATTAACAAGTTGGATTCATTACACCATTCAAACAAATTTCCCTGGACTTATTATGCCTAAAGGCTTGATACTTTCCTAGCAGTCTCTTTCAAACTACCCTTTCAACAAACATGACATAAACTTGGGTCTGCAGAGCATGAAAATTTATGTGCGTGAGCAGTTAAAATAACAGGTGGAAATTCTCAGATTCACCAGAAAGGTGAAGCATTAAGTGCACCATTAATTTTTCAAAAGGGCTTCACACTATAATAGTCTTTTACTATTGGCATCCACGGTGAGAGATAACTGCTTCTTGCTGCAACTCTGCCTTTCTCTGCAGTGCAGCACAGCGCACGCCAGCTCTGCTCCACCACTGTGCAGCATTTCATAATGTGTAATTGCTCATGAGCCCCGATTCAGCTTTTCCCTCTTGCAGGATGCAGTGCTTCTCAGGCTCTCAGGAGTAATGCAAGCAGCACAAATCTCCCCACAGCTGCCCGAAGAGCCAACTCTTGCAGCACCATGATCTGTAGCCACGCTTGGCTTGCAGGCAACAGAACATCTTGGGCAGGATGGCGCTGCCTCACTGAGCAGAGGAGAGGGAGCTGCTGCTTGTGGAGCACCTTGCAGTTGGTGTGAGTAAAACACACTTGATTCTCAGCCAATGCTGTCTACATATCAGGCGTTCAGCTGTTCCATGAACTTTGATTTTCAGGGACGTGGAAAAATTTTTGTAAGCGGATTGTTACAATGCTGTCAATTTAACTATATAACACACTGCAGGCAGACTATGACTTCCCTCTAACGAGCTCTGTGTGGATTCCAAAATTCAGACAAGGATTGCTGCAGTTCCCACTCTCCTGAAACACGGACATTACTGCCTTGGGTTATCTCACCACATTTATCCTGTCTGAAATGTAGCAGATATCATATGACTGCTTGTATCGACAAATAAAAAAAAAAAACAAAAAAACAAAAAAACAACAACAACAAAAAATTACTCTCCTACTATTTTTATCTTGGACTATTAGGACCTAAATATTTAAAGACCTCAAACTGGTTTAGGTTATTAATTTGTCAGGTCAATATTACTGCAACAACTACTTGTTTAGAGACCTTAAATGTCACTTAAATGGAAGTGCTCAGTTTGTGTGATACGTATGACTGCTGCTGGAAATACATAAATATAATCTAGGACATTTAAAGAAGTATATACTTAATAAACAGAAGAACATACTGTTAATAAACAGAATATGAAGAAACAGCTTGCACACACAAACAAGGACTAATGTAGCCCAAATAAATTTATGACAGGATGATATCTGTGACAGGAACACAGATATTTACTCACATACTGTACATAATGCTAGGAGATGTACATTTTACCTAGAAGATGTAAAATGCCTTAAAGATGTAATAATCATAAGGAAATTCAGGAGAGCAAGTTCAAAGAAATTTAATGTCTTATGTTTGTTACTCTGTGGTAGATGAATACTGTTTAGGAAAAATATCCTCTAAAAGACCTTGAGGAAATGGAGCAGATGGTTGCATGTGCTATCCCACTTAAATTCAAATTGGCTTTTTAAATATTCAGAAAAAAATAAAACATTTTTTCCTTAGTCTTTTATACAAATGAAAGAAGGTAAAAGATGATTTTTGTTGACATTCAAATTGGAATTCTGAAACAAAAGACTGACTTTTTTTACACTAAAATGATTTTCAACACAAAACTGTTGGTGAACTAATGGTTCAATATGCATTGATATTAGAATTATTTGTATGTTGGATTTCTGTATCCACACACCTTATAGGAGAAGGACAAATTCCAGTCTGGGAAGAGACAAGGTAGGCCTCAGTAGGGGCTGCATCCATCAGGGGTTGCTGATGGTGTGTCCCTGCAGGGCAGAGACCTCGGGAGATCCTTGTGCCTGCCCACATTTTAGTGAAGAGCACAGTGGGAGTCCTGGGGAGCTCCTGGCCGTGCCTGGGGGCTGTGCCTGAGCCACGAGTACAGGGTGTTCTGGACACCCCGAGCTCTCCCTGCCTGCACAGATTGGCCACACGTCACATGTGCTCTGAAGCTGCTATGCCCAGAAATTAGTCTGTGAGGCTATTCAACTGAAAATTTGGTTGGCTATTGATAGAAAATGGATTCTACCATCAAAACATTAGAATTGGCAGGTATAGGGAGCAACTCCCCTAAAAACCCTTTCTGATTTTTAAGAGGTGTCCATCTGAAATACACAGACTGTAGAATCTTGGTGGCTGGTACTTCTCTGCTCTAGTTAAATACTGTTTTGCTCCTTAGCTTCTGTCCTACTCCCACAAGAGAAAATTGCATCTCTTTCCCTCTAGTGGTTGGCGATTGTTTTTCTCTCAATCTGTAGCTTTATCATGGATTAGAGGGAGCCAAGGGCCAGGAGTGACTTGCAATCCTCAGCACATGCTGGTTTCTCCAGACATACTGCTTAGTAAGGAAATAAATTAGCGAGAGGTAAAAGACACAATATGGTGCTTACCACCCTATTTCAGCACATTAAATATATACAATCTGCACTTCATTCCAACTAAAAATAACACTCGGATTAATGCAGCTTTTTTTGATATATTAAATCGAGAAATCATTAGCATGAATTATAAAGCAGGAAAAGTGTGGTTCACAGTGTCTGTCACTCCAGAGTTGTGCATTAGGATGGATGTAGGCAGTTTGATGGAGTGGTCTGAACATACACCCAGGAGAGAGACAGGGCACCTCTGTCCACAAGTGTCGACTCTTTCTGAAATTCAAGGCAGGTCTTTTAAGTACATAGATTTCTATTTTGAGAGGGTCCATATTTAAACACTTCATTTTTTAGCAAGACTTCAGAATGTACAGCTCCAACTGATGTCTGTGCTGGCTACTAAGTATCCAAGTTCCAAACTTGAGGACTGAAACTTAGTAGGCAGTTTTGAAAATCCTGGCCTCAGCTTCCCTGGGTTTCTTAATTCCTAGTGTGATATCTGAATGGCCTTATCCATCTTTGGCTGATTGAAATCTGCTACTGAGAAAATGCTATAGGAATAATTATTATTCTATCTCACAAATCTTGATGAGCTTTTTAGATAATATCTTTAATACCATTCAAATTTCACAATATAATCATTTTTGTAGAAACAAATCTAGAATATAATTTCTTTTGGCAGGTATATAGTATTTTAAGGTGTTAAGGCTGAGGGCAAAAGCAATTTAGAAAGCTGAACATCTCGGATCCATTTTAGGAATGGAGACAACTGCACTCTGAAGAGCGATCTGCGTTAGACCACACAGACTGCAGCAAAATCCCCACTAGAATACAGGATTTCTGATACAAAAGTTACTCTACTGAACACTAAATTCAGTGGTTCTTAAATTCTGGGCAGATGCAGGCAGTTGTTTGTCATAGTATCCAGGTTGCTTCCTTGCCTCCCCTGGCGAAGTTAATCTGAAGTGTAGTTAAAAATACCTTGCTACTATTACTTTGTCCCTCAAGTGATTCATGTTGTTACCACTGGGATGCTACTGAGTAATGAAAAGAATCACCTGCTGCATCTCTGGGCAGAGAATCTGCGTGACTTAATCGGGAAGGGTCAACAAATTTTGCAGCAGGTATTGTTGCTCTACCTACAGAACATAATTTTGCAGCATATTGTGTAATTCTAGATGTCCATCTCAATTATAAAGGGTGGGAAAAAAATTTGTCATGGCTCACAGAATCGACTGGTTTTGCAAAACTCATTCACTTAAGATACCCAAAAGGACATCAGTTGAAACCCAGACTGATGAGCAGCAGTTATTCCACAAAAGTGGCATTTTATTCAGATAAAACCTTGGGATAATTTTTTTTCCCCCTTTTTGTCCTGAAATGGATTTTGAAATCTCTTATGTCTTGCAGGCATTGCTAACCGATGGAAAGGCAACAAGACTGTATCAGCAGGGTGAGGCCTGCCCAGCAGTCCGAGGGAGGCACCAGGATGCCATCTGTCTGAGTGAAGACTCCAACAGAACCGTGGCATATTAGGAGGATTTCTAATATGGAAATAGGAACAGGAGAATTTTAGAAGCCTTCTCAGGTCTTGCAGTGGTCTCAAGAATCAGATATTGCAATTTAAAAAAAAAAAAATCTACTCATATCTTTTTGCTGAATATCTGACCAAACTGTTATGATTTTTCATAACTAAGGGATACTCTGCTGTCTGGAATTTGACTTAATAAATCAGCTAATGTAAGTTTCCAGGCCTTGCGGGAGAAAAAAAATAATAGAGCAGAGACTGTGTACACACCCTTTTTGGGGAAATGTCCTTAAAATATCTACATTAAGGAGGTGACTTTTTTTTTTTCCCTCTCCTCAGAATTGTTTGCCTTCCTGGTAACAGAGAGGCTTTGCCAACAGTGGGCACCAAATGCCCTTCCAGTGACTGTGAAGATAGCTTTGGAAGACAGCATGGATAAATAACCATGGAGATACACGGAAATGTATCTGGGCTTAGAAAGGCACTATTTTGCTTTTGAAATGCATTTTAGAAGCTTCCTGTGAGGAAGATGGGGAAACTTTAGGGGTTCAGTTTGTGTTTAATGTGGGCCTGGTCAGCTTTCTGCTGATGGCTGCTGAACATCAGACTCCCTGTCACTCATGCACGGGCGATGTGTCCTGACGGGGAGAAGCGTGGGGACGGCGATCTGCTCCATTCGGTGGGAGCACAGCTCCCTGCAGACTCCAGCGAGGCGTGGGGCAGCACATACACACCCGAGCAGCGGGAAGGGGGCGGAGGGCAGCCGGGCAGAGTCCGCCCTCCAGCCCCGCTCGAGTCCCGGCAGCCCGGCTGCTCCCGGGGCTCCAGGGTCCCAGGCTCCCCTCACGCCTTGGAAACTTCGGCCCCGCAGCGCCGGGCGCCGAGGCTACCTTCAGGACTCGGGGTCTGGGATCCTCTGACTCCCCTCAGGACTCGGGGCTTGGATCCCCTGGCTCCCATCAGGATTCGGGGACTGGGAGTCGCCGCCTCCCGCCATGTCCCGGGCGCCCCGGGGCTCTTCAGAGTGCACGGGTGCCCTCGGGGCCCGGGATGCCCTTATCCTCAGGATGGGAGAACGTCGTCTTAAAGCTGTGCCCAGGGAAGGTTATGTCGGATATTAGGAAGTTCACAAGAAGGATTAGACACTGAAATGGGCTGCTCAGGGAGGTGGTGGAGTCACCGTCCCCGGCGGTGTTTAAGGAAAGACTGGACGTGGCACTCGGTGTCATGGTACAGTTGACGTTGATGGTAATGTTCGCAGAGAGGTTGGACTCGATGATCTCAGAGGTCTTTTCCAACCCCAGTGATTCCGCGATCCCTCCACGCTGGTGGCACTGGGATGCCCTGGCTGCCCTCGGGCACGGGCTCTCCCGGCAGCCGAGGGGCTGTCACCGCCTCCCCGCGGGGCCG
>VWZN01009801.1:1319582-1380322 GCA_013396955.1 Regulus satrapa | reverse complement strand
GGTACCACCCCCTGATACTACCAGGAACCAGAAATGTTTGCCCAATCCCAAACATGGCATGTTTTCATCTACGTGCAGTGCTCCATTTTTTTACATCTCAGAAAGATTGATGATGGGAAACCTGAGTCTACACAAAGAATTTTGGGACAGTGAAGAGATTAAATCAGTCTGTTGATTTGATGTTATTTTTTAAAGTTATTTTAAAAATTTTTGGATCATTTTAAGTGATTCACATGCACATTTGAAAGATCTGTTATATAAAACTGTGTTGCTTTCATAATTTGAAATATGATCTTGACAAACCCCACAACACAAATATACCCAGAAATTCTTTCCTTCCCCTTTCTTCTGGCTTTTTGTTTCATTTTCTTCAGGTGATGCTGCTGGTGAATGCTTTCTTGCAGGGTGTGGAAGAGGTGAAGGAAGTGGCCCAAATGGTGAAAGCTGTAGTAATTGTAGTTGCTTCAAGTTCCTAAAGGCAAAAAAGGGAACTGCTGATACATGGGTGTATCATCAGCTGGATTGTTTTCAAATGGACATTTTTGTGTGTGTAAAAGCGCCCAGATTGATTTTTCTGTAGTAGGTCCAGATTCCTCTCAGATTTTAGTGATACTTATCAGCACTGGGGCTTGTGGTGAAAACAGTGTGAAGCTAAAAGTTGGAGCAGAGCTTTTTTTAAGGAAAAGTAGTTTTTAATTAAAATTAGGGTGTGTGTGTGTATATGCAGTCACACATCATCTGCACATAGACTGGTTTTCCACCAGTGTGGGTACAGATAGAGGTGTCTGTGTGTTGCAGAGGAAGGAGTTGTCCTGATGTATAGGGACATATTAGTTTGTGCACTGCTGTGTACCAGACTCAATTAATGGCAACACAAAATCTTTGTAGACAGATGTTGGACGGATGTGACAGAGAACAGTGAAGGGTTTTCAGAGAAGACTTGATAAGATCTTGTTCCCCCTTCTCCTATTCTTTGCAGCTGTCTAGACCTTTGCTTCTTTCTTTTCATGCTGTTTAACAGATCTCAGTGCATTTTCCCTGTTACAACTCTTGGGGCAAAAAATAAAATCATTTCGGTGTGCAGGCCTTGTGTGTGAAGAGAGTTAATTTGTGAGAGTGCTGAGGGCTAACTATGAACTGAAACAAGCAGTGCTGCCCTTTGGGAGGAAATGCTGGAGTGCAGGGTAGCAGGTTAGCAAGTGCAGGGTGCACCATGGTGTTCCTAGGTGAATGTGTGAAAAGGAAGATAAGATTTTAATTAACAGCACCTCTCTGTCTCCCCTATCATAGATGTAGGTTAGCGGAGGAGGATGTGAAAAAGTGTAAACCAACGTTTTTCACATCTGAGCAAATTTCCAGAAGTGTCCTATGAGGTTTTGGTACTGAAATAATGAAAATGGTGTGTGTCCTTCTCCTGCAGTGTAAGTCAGTGGTGTTACAAGTTCCTGATTTCTGTTAGCATGGTCATTGCCAAACCACATTGCTGCCTGGTCCTCATGGGCCTAGACTTGATGAGACAAGGCAGTAAAACATGGTCTCCTTCCAGGTAGCTTGTGGCCTAAGCAGGAGAGCATATTGACTAGAAGTTTGTAACTGAGGACAAGTAAGTACCCTGTCTTTGATTTAGACAGTTGGGAGAGGTTGGCAGGGAGCAAAGAAATCCATTAGACCAAATGGGCCAGGAAAGTGCTGTTCAGAGCAGTGTTCTCACGTGGCTCTGAAGGGCAAAGGCATGTCCTTTACATAAAGCAAGTAAGCACTCGCTGTGGAAATTGTCTGATCATAATGCTGGACCCAGGCAGAGAATGACAAACAGATCATAGTAGCAGGTGCTGCGTAGAAGGAAAGTTGAAACAGAGACTATGTTTCTTCTGTCCTTGCGTGTACAACAAGGTACCTGTAAAACATTTGTTGGGAATAGGCTGAAACCTTAGTTTGCACAGGTGAGAGTCCTGAAAGTTGGCAGCATATGTTTGAGGATGTTGTGATTGAATGTGATAAGAACGGATGTGGAGTCATGTAGGGTGAAAGTGGATAGATGGATTCTGTCTCTTCAGGGGTAGCTGAGAGAGAGGAGAGCAAAGACAGGGATAGGGAGGGAGAGAGGAAAGTAGTCAGTGATGTTGAAGGCAGCTTAAAGAATGAGATGCAGGATCAGTTGTAGGATGCCATTGTGAAAACATCAATGGGAACCTTGGGAAGAGATTGAATGGACTGCATGTGGGAGATGCTGAACAGGAATGGCTTCAGTTCTGGAGCTGCAGCCATAATTCTTGATCTCCTTTAACATTTGTGTTAAATATGCTGATATGCTTGAGAAGGTGTGAGATCAAAGAGTGGTTTTGGGTTTTGGTAAAATGGAGGAGCTGTAATTTGTAATGTAAAAACCTTTGTTTTTAATGTGAAGAGAGAGGAAAATGAGATGTGAGAAAGATTAAAGAAGATGAAAGTGTGTCAGTGGGAAGCAGGAGAAACTTGGAGTGCAGATAATTTTCCATACAAGAACAGCCATACTAAATCAGACCTGTACCCCAAAACGTCAGTCGGAATAGACCCATGGAAAAAGAAGAGGATGTGTAGTGACACATTTCCCTGACATTCCCTTCTAATAATCGTGGCACAGAATGAAATTGGTGAGCTGCTGTCTAAGAAGGGAGCGACACAGGATCAAGAGGTGATTCAAAATGCTGTTGTTATGGCAGGTAAATGTCCAGCAATGGAGATTGCAGAATTGCAGTTGGAAGATAGCTAATCAGTTATTTAATGAGTAGAAAACACAGCCACTTGTATTTTCTCAACACAGGAGAAAAGAAGCAGAAGTAGGGTTTGGGGTGGGCTCAGGCAGGCTCTGGCTTGGCAGGGTGAAGCAAGGGATGAGAAGATCATGGCAAAAGGAAGCTCTGAGCACCAGTGGCAGAACAGTCAGAAAGTTGGTGGGATGCTGTTGATTTGGGTGAATACAGTCACCCTTATGTTTTCAATATTTTACTGATAAAGAATTTCAGTGATGAAGAATTTATCTGCATTACAGCAAATGAACTTGGCAAATAGAGCAAGTAGAATCAACTGACTTGAACAATAATAGAGCTCACACAGTAGAGTTGTCTTCATGACAGAGTATACATAGTGTCTTTTGTGTAGGTCCTGTACTTGGAAATAAAATAAAATAGAAGAATTAAGTGATTTTTGTCTCAAAATAATGTCCATATGGCAGAGTTTTTCTGAAAAAGCTGCACATAATGAACAGTATACACCAGATTGTAGCAAGTTTCTTGGACAAAAATTCTAAAAGCTTCCATAACTAAAGTAACAATATATTTTTGATTGATCTATTTTTCTTTTTTTCTAGATAAAGATTTTCTTTTTTGAACTAGTTGCTCTCAGCCATGCTCTCTTCAGTCAGACAAATTGGCAAGTTGAATCATACTCATACTTTTGATGGAATGAGATAATAGATTTATTTTTGAAAATTCTGTTTCCTTTTGTATGCCAGTGGGAAAAAATTAAGCAACCTTTTTGGAGAGGGAGGACACACTAGTGGCCATTTCTGCTTGTTTAGGTGGGTGAACTATTTTCTTTTTCTGATGGATAGAGGCGGGTTTAAAATCACTCTGCAGAAAACTGAACGCAGTATCCTCTGTTTAAATGATATTGCTAAAACAGTGTCTGCAGCCACTTGATGGTGATGAGTTATCTTCCACCAGAACCAGACACAGATGAAAACTCACGTGAGCTCCATCAGTGAGCTTTTCAGGTAGAAGTAATGCAGTGTAGTCTCTCATTAAGTGCCAAATAAGCTCTAGGTGCTACAGTATAAGGTAGTCATAGTCATGTTCATCCTTGCTATTTCCCATTTTGACTTTGTCTAATGTGGCGTTTGTATTTTTACTTTTGCTTATCTGTTGCCTACGTTGTTCGCTGAAACTCTATCAATGTATGATGTTTGCTAGGTCTGTGGCAGTGTTTGTAACTGAAAATTGTTGTTACATAGGATGATGCTGAGCATTAGATCTGTCGTGTAACCTGCCATCTGCTTGGTGCAGTGCAATTTTAGTGGAAATATCACCATGTGAAGAGGAACAATGCCCTCCTGAAATGCAGAGATGAACTGAGGTCACCAGCCTTACAGTTCTGCCCATTGCCTGGTGGAATGGCTGGAGGGAGGTGGAAAATATAATTATTTGTAAGGCTTTGGCATGTACCTGAGCACAGAGTGCCTGCCTTTGAGTTCTGAGTGGTTGTCTTTCAAAATCACAACCATGTTCCCGACGTGAAAAATAGTATCTTTCAGAAATGGATTTGGGAATTAGGTGTCTCTGCCCGTGCACCCCGTGAGCGTGCACAGCAGTGCCCTGTGTCATCCAGCAGTCTGGATTCCTGCGTCAGGGAGCACAGGAGCAGGTGCTGCCAGGTGCTGGGCTCACAGCCCCAGCTCTCGAGGAACCCATGCCACAAGTTCCCAGAGTGGTGTTGCAGGAGCTGAGAGTACAGCTCTGGAATTGCCTTCCCACCTGAGAAGGGGCGTGTGTCACTGGGCAGCTGGAAATGCACAGGTCTGTCAGGCCTCCAGCTCTGCCTCTGCTCTGCATCTCCTTGCAAGCTCCTTCCCATTCAAAATCTTCTTTCCAAGCACTGTGGGCCATAGCAGTCAGCTGGGTCACGGGACATCAGCATCTTTCTAGGATGTTTTTTGTCTCTGCCTCATAAAGATAGCCAGGAGTTTCTATCCTATCTAAGCTACACGTTTATTGTCATGGGAACAATGTTGTCAGTGGGCATTATTGTCTCTTAAATTATTATGTAAGAGAACAATTACTTATTTTTTTACTAACATTGGACTCACCGTTTAGTTGGTGATAAAGTGTGAGTAGGTTAGCTTGCAGATAGCTGTTTCAGAAGCCAGAATGAAGTGATTTTGTGGGTTTTCCTGGAGAAACAATAGGCTCACATATTTCACCCCAATGGAAAATTTTACAAAGTGTTCAGATGCTCTCCTGTGGGAAGTGGGGTCAGCAGAGAACATGTGTAGTCCTTCAGTTAATAGGGATGCACAGAGCAGTGTTAGGAACTGTACATTTAATCAGCTTTTCTTCAGATGTAGGAATTTCAGCCTTAATGGTTGACAATTGGAGATGATTCAGTTTGCAGCACATTGCCTCAAAAGAAGCGATGCCTTTTGGGAAGGTAAACGTAAGAAGCCATCAGTACTTAAATTTGCCAGCTGAAAATTTGTCAGCCTTTTTCATTAAAAGACTAATATAATTGCTCAGAGTGAACTGGGAGATTTTAGGGCAGGGAAATCTGGGATCTCTGTTTATGTCTGGAAATTTGGACATGATTTGGGCACACTGAAAGCTCATACCATGAGAAGGTGCAGTGCAGAACTTTCCTGTTCAGCACAGCTTAAGTGAATGATGATGGCCCAATTGTATAAAGATTTTTGCAATCCTAGTTAACTGTCAGGAATAAAGATTTTTACTAAGGCTTTGCCTCTAGAGTAGCATTGCCTATTTTCTAAATAGTCCAAGCAAGTGCCCAACAAAGCAGTAGATATGATGGCACAGTGAATACTGAATGAGGAAAAGTGTCTTGCTGTGTATGTCTAAAAATGAACTTGCTTACAGTGCAAAAGGGAATAATACCTGCCAAGCAAATCCAATATCAACTTGCACTGTGAGAACAGGGAAAAAACACAGTTTTCTTATTGTTCCAAATGGATAATATAATGTCTTTTAACATTCTCAGGAGAATAAAATATGTCTTTAATTCCAGTTGGTTTTGCAAGTGTCAGTGCTTGTGATATTTCTCTTCCAGTTGTACTGAGGCTGAGCTGTATTGGACAGTAGCAAGCCTTTAGTACTGCTTAAGTAACAATTGCTTATCTGAAAGTTTACCTGTGTTTTTCCCTTTTGGCCTTGAGATGTATTTGACTCCCTTTTCCCTGAATTTGTCTTCTACTTCTAATCACAGTGTTCTCTTGAAAAATGAAATAATTTTTCGTTAAGAACATGTGGTGTTTATCCTTACACAGATTGTAGTTAATTTACGGAGTGATCTGTCCTGCTTTTTTGTTAAATAATCGAATGAACTACACAAAGCTTTAAGTAAAAATAGAAGATCTGTAGAGTTTGTGTAGGGAAAGCTTGCTGTAAATTATCTGTATAGTCTGATTCCAAATACACTTGAGCTGAGCAAAATTCTGCTGTTTCTCCCTTTGGATGGGTATTGCTTTATTTGTTTTAATGTCAACCCCCCATCATTGCTTATAAGAGCACATTTGAAGTGATTGGTTGAGTTTACGTTCTGAAGTCTCATGCACTTAAAGTTCTGTATTTGTAAAAATTAAACCACTTAGGACATTCACGGAGAAGAGTTGATTTCACAGTATTAATTTTTTCCCTTATAAGTTTAGTCTGGGCTATATCAGTTTTCTGATATGAGAGTGGTTTTTAACTTGCCTTTTATCTACAGACACTTATGCTTAAAGATCTCAGCTCTTAATATACCTTTCAAATTTTTTTCACAGTAAAACCTGCTTCCTTGCTCTGCAGTTTTTATGTTGTAAAAACTTAATATGTGATTTTTGTGCTGATCATCAGTTACATTCTTCCATCTAATAAGAGGGTTTATGTTGCTCAATAAGGCCCATGGCACATTACGTAAATATTCATCTGTGGATTAGTGATGACTTTCCAAATGGTAGGCACTGTATCATCCAGCTTTTGTACATACCTGCACCTAGTTGTGTTTTATTCGTCACCTCTGGGAAGTAATTTTTTCCTTGTATAGACATCCAGCTGAAAAGAGACTTCAGAAGGTCATAAGAAAAGGCACTAGCACACTAGAATGCATTTCCTTTGCATGTTGCTGTGATAGTTAGCCATCCCAGTGTGAATTTAAGGTCACTTTTTAAGCAACAGACAACAATTTTTTTGACACAGGGAAGTACGTTTGGGATTGTCATTTAAATATGTTGTATTTATAACTGAATGCAAGTCCCACTCCTGTTATATCCCTCCATAAAGAAAAAAATATTTTTCTCTTTGTAGAACTGACAGTGCATCAGCTGACCAGGACAATTTAAAATATTCTTCATCCAGAGATCGGGGCAGTTCTGCCTCCTATGGATTACAACCCTCAAATTCAGCTGTGGTGTCTCGGCAAAGACACGATGATATCAGAGTCCACAGTGACATACAGAATGAAGAAAAAGGTACACAGATTGCTGTTTCATGTGTGATTGTGAGGGGACATTCAGGGAAAGACACTAAACTGAAATGGTGGAGAAATTTTTTTGTTCTGGATTTTTTTCCCCCTCCCTCAAAAAAGGGCAGCAAGCTGATTTGTCTCATTGCCATGGTATCAGTGTTTTGGGAGATTTGTCAGGGGTCAAAGAAATGTGGTTGATGTGAATACTGAGAAAACGATGCAGTTGTGTTAAGGGAAGAATGCAAGAGAAGATGTGTCAACAGAATAGGTACTTTTTTCCTGAAAAATAGTATTCTGGATGTGT
This sequence comes from Regulus satrapa, assembly GCA_013396955.1. Taxonomy (NCBI): domain Eukaryota; kingdom Metazoa; phylum Chordata; class Aves; order Passeriformes; family Regulidae; genus Regulus; species Regulus satrapa. The sequence goes on along the minus strand of VWZN01009801.1, from coordinate 1,372,809 downwards.
CTGGTCTTCAGGCTGCAATTTCTTCCTGAATAGTCTCCAGTACTTCTGGTACTGGATTAAACAGGCTACCAGACTGATCTATTGCCTGTTGTGGCTTTACTGCACCAAACTGGAATCTTTCTTTGTAATCAGATCTATATTTTTATCATTAATGGCAGTTTCTACTTTCATGTACCTCAGACTGACTTCATATAAATCATGTGATGTGTGATTCATACACATTTTTACTGTGGGCTTTTTTTTTTTTTTCTTAAATTTTTAGAATGGAAACACTATCTCTAAAAAATAGCTGAACAGTCAGAATCATATATTTTCTGTATTTATGATCAATCTATATTTTGATTTTTTTCTTTCTTTAATTGCCAAATACAGATATCAAATTGGAGGATTTCTTGCAGAGTCACTTTTTGACTATGTAAATCCTCAGGCAGGCCAGACTCAAAAAAAAAAAAAAAGTCACAGGAATAGTAATGTGGGAGTTTTTGTTCAGGAACCTAAAAAGTATTTGAACTCCCCCCACTTCTCTGGCCTGTAACTGACTGTAAATAATTGCTGTATCTTAGGGGAAGTTACAGCTGGATGCAAATTAATTTTTTTTTATAAGTAGAAGGTAGTATTAGTAGGTGTCAGAAGCATGTTTATCTGCATAGTTTGAGAAACTTAAGATTTATTTTACTTCAGTAGAGAAACTGCTTAGGAGGTGGGTGTATTTGTCTGTCTGCTAATGTGGAATGTTGTACTGTGTTTAACACAGGCTGGCATAGGAGGTTGTTCTTACAATTTGAAGGGTGCTAGTGTTTAAAGAATGCACTTGCAGTGCAGTGAAATAGTAAGTTTTGGACAAATTCAGAAAGGTTTCAGAAGTTGCTGGGAAAGTACCATTTTAGAAGAAAAATGTACCTGGCTCTCCCTGCAGTGCTGTGTCTTGCAGGGCATGTCTCTGCAAGCTCAGCACTTCGTGCTGTTCTGTTCAGTTCAGGTGTGACTTGAAAAGAGGTGATTAGGATACTCTAATTATAAAACCAAGTTCCAGCTATCTCTAGTTCATTTTTATTATTGGAGAAGTTTCTAAGCTTACAGGTGTAGAATAGTTTCTTTGTTACTAAGATTTTTCAGTTCAGCTGTTGGAGTCTGCCAGCATGGAATTTTCATTTGAGATGTTCTGTCCTGGCTTCCATACACCCCCTAGCTGCCTCCCCCCCAGTTTCTGATATTGATAATAAAAATTACTTACAAATTGTTAATTTCTGGAAGTTTTTCAGGTTTGAAAACCTCCAAGGATGTGACTCTTATGCTTAGGCTCAAATGCATTAATTGCTCTTTGAAGTTACTTCCTTCATAGAACAGTGTTGGTTTGTTCTGACAAAATAATGTCAGGGTGGCACGCATGCTAGTTTGTTTCAAAATTGAGCTGCACAAAAAAAATTTAAATCTAAATAGACAAAGTGTTTTTGCATTAATTTTAGTTAAATTACAAGTGAGACATTGCACAGGGTTTTCTGTAATGGTAGAGTAGCCCCATGTGCATGGGAATGCACAAATGTATACTGGTAGTTAATATCTGCTTTTTATCAAAAGCTTTACCTTAAAGAAACTTTCTCTACCTCTGCTAAGGTCCAGGTTCACCTCAATGTTTGAACTTACTTTTTTATCAGTCCTTTAGTCTCAGTAGGCTCCTCTTATGGGGAGCCACCTCTCCTTTGCCCCAGATCTTCTTTTATACGTTGAAGCAGGTGGACTTGTGGAAATATCTTTTCGGAAAGAAATAATTGCATATTTTTTGTTGCTCTCGGTTTAATTTTAATAGTCTTGGACAGGCAAGGCACTTTAGAAACCTTTCTTGGAAGTGAGCTCTGGTACATTGAGTGAAGGATTGGGCAGGCTACAGTATTGAGGGGAAGAGCCTGCCCCTCAAAGTGGTGTGGCAGGCTGGAAAATATCCACTCTCAACATTTGACTATGTTTATTCTTGTATAACTAGGAGTAAGGGCAATTGAATTACTCAAAATTATGCTTTTATTTTAATTTCATATTGTTACCCAAGATGTGTCTGAAGTGGGAGAATGTAGGGTTGTGTTTAATTAAGGATGGTATCAGTTTCATTACTGAAAATTAGTTGACTTTTGTATGTTTAAGGAGAGTTGTTCAATCTGTGCAAACAGATAATTTGTCTTTTTAAAAACTTCCCTTTTTTGGCCATTTTACTTAGCCTGTGTGGTGGATTCATAGCAAAACCAGAAAGGAGACGTGTACTAGCAGTTTGACCATGACTTTCACAAAACCTTTCATGTCAAAGTAATAATAAGAAAACATTAAATGCATCAAAATTGATGTTAAACTTCATGGCAATAGTATTTTTTTCATTTACTTCAATAAAAAGACAGGTGAGATTCTGAATCTGGAAACTTAGAGGATATAACAAAACATTGATGCATGTAGAAATGAAAAAGGAAGCTAAAGGAGGTACTAGAGGATAGAGCTGCTAATTTGTTTATGAATTGAATAACTCACAACTCACCACTGTGCTAAGTATGTGGTCTGAGAATATGTTTTAATGTCACATTGGTTTGTCCACAGGTGGCTACAGTGTCAATGGAGGATCTGGGGAAAATACTTATGGTCGGAAGTCGTTGGGGCAAGAGCTGAGAGTTAACAATGTGACCAATCCTGATTTTACCAGTGTTCCGCATGGGAATCGTGCTTTAGCCACAAAAGACATGAGGAAATCACAGGGTAAGGACATCGCTCATTTTTTCAGGAACAGAGAAGGTATCTCTTTTGGCAACATCTCTTGGGTTCAGAATATGAAAAGCAGTTCACTGTGGTTAGGCAGTCTGTATCGCTTTTATGTTTTGTGATATATGATTAGAAGGTGTTGATTGTTTTGTTTGTTTTGTCATCTTGTTTTACTGTTCCTTGTGCTGAGGCTTCCTCCATAGTTCGACAGGTCTCTCAACTACCTGGCTTAGGCTGTCAATCTCTCAATTTCCTTTAGATGGCTTGAACCCTTACTGAGGTTTGCCGGATTTGGCAAAGACATCTCTAAGAAGGAGAAATTGCTTTGGATTTGTTGCAAATTGATGCCTGGGTCAAAAGTTGGTCATTAATGAGCTGCAGAGTGGGAAGAGCAGCATTGGCTGGGAGCAGCTCAGCCCTTCCCTGATCAGTAATCACATCCTGCCAGCTCGGTCACTGTGGGTCCTCCTGAGCCTGCCTCCTCCTGCTCCATCTTGCTCAGCTGAGAAAGAGAGGCCAGGGAGGAGCTGGAAGCATCCTAAGAATGTGGGCAAGGTCTTGGGAGATGCAGCAAGAGCAAATTCGGAGTTTCAAGAGGGTGCAGGAATGCTGGGCTTGTGTTTTTGAGGAGAAAGGCTTCACTCTTCCTACAATTTGAGGTTTGAGTCATAGTTAAAAAAAAAAAAAAAGAAGTTATTCCAAGCATTTTTGAATGAAAATAGAAACGTTATGACTAAGCACTGTCACTTATTGCATCACTTAGTATAAGTAGTAGTTGAGCCACTTGTGGAAACTGCCTGCTTTATGCCAGGCACATTATAAACATTAGGACAGACTGTTTCTTCTCAAGGATTACTATTTCAGGGAGGAAGAAGGTTCAGTATGCTTTGCAGATGGAAGAACTGAGGTGTAAGTGGTGACACGATTGTTTCACAAATGTGATTTTTAGGAATGGGTCAAACTCAGGTGTCATGATAATAGAACGACACAGTCCTTTTAGTGTCCTTTTATGTCTATATACAGGAAATAGAAAACTTCAAATAAAAAAACTTTCTGTCTCTACTAAGTAATAGTTAATTTGGACTGCTCTCCTGGGTATGTGAGTGTCTCTTTAATCCTTAAAAGGTTAGGATATATAATTTTGGATGACTGAAGTTCCTGCCTATGACTTGTATGTTCTCTCCTTGAGATGTCAGATTTCAAGAGTTTCTCCTTTTGAACTTGGCTGTCTTTGATTGTTGTAGGTTTCAGCAAGTAGTTTTGGTTTTTCACGTCTTCTTTAAAATACAATGGGATTATGTTGCAATAAGGTTTTGGCTTTAAGTTCTTTGATGTTTCCTTGTTAGTATATTCATTAAACAATTTTAAAAATAGTCTTCTGTGAGTTAGCATGTGGCCGAGACCTTGCTGCATTTTCACAAAGTAGATGTCACAGGTATTTGTTAACTGATGCTTTGATTAGTGTGTCTTCAGTCCTGGTCTTGGTTAGTGTTTTTTGGTTCTGTTTTTTTCTTCAAGTTGTGATTGCAACTTGACAATTAGTTGACACTCTTGGGGAGTAGTGCCAATGTAGATTAGCTATTAACTGAATAAAGACAAAGCTGCTGTAGTCACATCAGATGATTGATGTCTAGCAGAGTAGAGCAAAAGCCCTCTGTAGCTGTCTTGGATTTTCTCATTAAATCATGTTGACTAAGAAAACCTCATCATGTTCCCTGGATCGTCTGATTTGAATCACCATGAAACATCTAATGCTAAACTTATTGAAATTAATTTTGTTTCCCTTTTGCAAATGAGGGAAATTTAGTAATTTGTATCAATTCATAGGTAATTTGTCCCTAAAGCAGGTAAAGTGCATTGAGACCTTCTCTGGTATCTTGCTATTGGCCGAGTTTAATGAAGTGTTTTCTTGGGAAGATGTTCATTCTCCCCATTAGGATCTGCTGAAGTGAACAGCCAGGTTCCTCCTCATGCTGGGGGCTGTTGTTCCTCAAAAAAGAAAGAGCAGATCTATTTTCCTTTTTGAAGAAGAGTGGTCCTACCTATCAAAGAGAAAACGTTGTTTCTTTGTAGTTGCTTGAACTTAAATCTGGTTCTCTGCTTCAGGAAGCAGCTTGTTTTTTCCACAAGGTTTTCTCAAACTATTATTTGTTGAATTATTTTTGTTTCTTCAATCAGAAGTCTGATTAAATCTTACCCACACCTTGTTTTTTTTTTGTTGTTGTTTTTTTTTAAATTTATTTTTTGTTTTGTTGTTCCATTCATGTAGAAGGGAACTAAGTTCAGGTTTTTGTGTAAAGTAAGATAGTTCTGCTTAGTTCTGAATGAGTTCAACACAGGTACTGGGCTATCCACATGAAGAAATGAAATATTTTGATAGCTAAATTAGCTTTTGCATTTAAAACAAACCAAGATTTATTTTCAATTTTGTTTTCTCCAATGACTGTAAAGACTTATTGATTTCACACATACTGGACAGTGCAGGTGCTGTTGATAAATGCTGTAGGGAAAAAGAAATGATCGCTTTTTTCAGAGCGACCGTTGTCTTATTCTGACGAGTCTCGACTGTCAAATCTTCTTCGGAGGATTACTCGGGAAGACGACAGAGACCGAAGACTGGCTACTGTAAAGCAACTGAAAGAATTCATTCAGCAACCAGAAAACAAACTGGTCAGTAATTCTTCCTTTTCCATACCATTGGGTATTTCTTGTCTTATGAAACTGTCCTTTTCAAATCAGAGTATTGGGCTGTGTCTGCAAGGATTATCTTGTATACAAATAATTTCATTCCACAAGAAAGGAGAGTGTATTCCTGCATTGTCTGTCTCGTTTCCATAATTCAGGAAATGTTTTATTGGGATGTATTGCCTTAAACCAAACTGCTGAATGCCTGAACTGTAGGAGTTAACATGGCATGTGTGGCTTTCTCTGACTGCTCTTAGGAATGGCCTCTGGATCCCTCAGAAAGGAAGCAAAGAGAAAGGGAAGTAATGTTGTTGTCTTGTTCAAGAACTGTTTCTGTATCTTAAATAAAAAACACACCAGTGTTTAGTCTTGTGAACAGCTCATCTTAGAGCTACTCAGTTTTAACTAAACATCTCTGTATGTGGATTCCCTTCCATGGGAAGAGAACTAAGTAAATCTTTGTTTTCATTAAATCTTTAGGATTTTTGTTGGTTTGCTGAAGTCTCTAATGTCCTCAAGTGCTTTTTAAGGATATGGGGATGGGAAGGGAAGATCCCACTGTGGGTATAAAATTTTAATATTATGTATTTTGAAATAAAATATTAAAGAGCACATTGTCTGACATCTCCCCCACTGTTTTGGAAAGCTTAAGAATTCTCCAAGTACTGAAAAAGAAGGAAGTGATGGTTTAATATACTGCCCCTCATTTGCAAGCAGTGCTCTGATACTTCTGCTGTGGGATATGTGTCTGTCCTTATTTATAAGGCACTGGTTCATTTTCTCATTGTGTGTTAATTAACCAGTGATAATTGTGTTCTTTTCCGAAGGACGTGAGGCTTGACTATGGGGAGCATTCTAGGCTGTGCACCTAGGTGTAAGCAGCCCCTGTGCAAGCCTAGTTAACACTTCAGTTTTCCTCTGACAAGGAAAAAGGGTTTAGGAAATAAATGCTTTTCACGGTTATTCTGTGGTTATTTTTTAGTTACTTCCATTATTTTCCATGATGTTTTCCCCATTTTTAAATTTTATTTTGTAACTGCATTTTATTTAGGTTTATTGGTATCAGAATGTACTGAAATTGCCATTCTAGTGTCTAACTCAGTGATGACAAGCTTTGCTAGTGGCCAGAATATTAAAAGTCTCACCCAGAAACTGTTGGTTAAGCTTCTCTGAGCTCGTTAATGAGAATAAGATCAGATGTCAAGTGATATCAAGGCCAGAACTTCATAATGGACAGTGTTTTAACCTAACAGTAGTTCTGTGGGTCTTGACACTGCTTAGTGTAGTTTAACGGAGTTCTTTTCATCTTCAGGGTTGAAATATGAGTTCAAAGTAAAATAGTAGAAGTCAGTAGTCACTTATTATCTAATGGAGTCCTACTTTAGCTTCGAAATTATATAGATGCCTTTTCCTTTTTAGCCTCTCTTGCAGGTACCAGACACATTTTCAAAATGCCCTTATGAGTTCTGAGGGGTCAGGCATGTGGCTGTCTCTCCTTCCACCCTCCAAAAGCATGATGTTGCTCAGAACTTAGGACAAAAACTGGGTACCATCCACTGTGTTAAAGAGAAATGCCTTTCTGAGGAAGGAAGAATAAACCTTTTTATTAACTTGTCAAGAAAACTTCCTGTTAATATGTTATGCAGTTGCAGCTAATGTGTGATTTTTCAATCATATCACTAATGTGGCAGGGGTTTAGTGCATGTTAGGAAAACAAGTCCTTCTGGTTATGTTTACTGAGAAGCACTGGTTCATCAATAATGCTTTGTCCCCAAAACCGTATTCCGTTTCACTAAAATGCAGGGTTGCCTAAGTAGAAACTTTAATACTTCAGGTTATATTACGTGTTCTGTTAAGTTTTCCAGTGATAAAATTGATGTATTAGAGATTTGGTCTTTAGTCGATGCTACTCATGAGCTGTGTGATGGGTCTTCCATGGTGATGTAATGTTATCAGCAAGAGCTAAACTTGGAACAGACCTTCATAGCAGGCTGCCAGTATTTTCATAGCTACTGTAAATAAATATCAAATATAACATCTAGGATAATATTGCAGTGGTCCTTAATATAGTTCATGCTAGTGTGCAGTGGCCATGGAAAGCATAATGGCATTCTCTTGGCAAGGAGAGCTGGCAGTGCTGTCTTTAATGTGGTGTAAACAGGACCTATTGTGGAGGCAGTATTGGGCAATTACTGTGCTTATGCCCTCTGTGTATCTTATGTTACAGGTACTCGTTAAACAACTTGATAATATCCTGACTGCCATTCATGATGTGCTCAATGAAAGGTAAGCTGAAAAAATGCTCTAAAGGAGAAAAATAATGACAGCATTAGGTTTGAAATAGAGAGGAAGAAAGGTTGAGAGAAATTCATTTGCTAATTTTGCATCGGTGTCCCATTGCAGGAAAAGAATGAAATTAGGGGCAAGTGAAGACTCTTAGGCATATCAGCAATCCTGTTGGGCTGTCTAGAGTACACCTCTCTTGGAGAGAGTGTGAAGGCAAAAGTGTGGCTTTGGTGCTGTAGGTAGTGTGGAGTTTGTCTCAGGTGTGTTCAGTCAGCTGGTAGAGCTGTGCACTGCTGTGGTGTAGCTTCCAAAATGAAATCAGATTTCTTTACAGACTGACTCATTTACATCCAACGAAGAGTGTATGTAGGAGATGTTGAGGTTTGTGAGGGCTTTTAGATGCTTAGGTCAGTGTTATTTCCCAGAGTCAGCTGCATATCAAAAACTATTTCTTTTGGATAGTGTGTTGAAAGAAGAACAGCACATTTCATACTTTTATTCAAGTTGACTTACTCTATAGAAATAATACTTAGAATTTTGTTTTAGCTTTGCCACTGCTGCCATTAAGTAGGAAAGAAGCAACTTAATTTCTGCTTTTTTTTTTTCTTTAGAAAATGCTTTATTTTGTTCATGCTTCTGTTCTGCTGTTATGACTGGAGATCCCAAGTTTCTTTCTTTTCTCTCCAAAAATACAGTAGCAAATTGCTTCAGGAATTGAGACAGGAAGGAGCTTGCTGTCTTGGCCTTCTTTGTGCTTCTCTGAGCTATGAGGCTGAGAAGATCTTTAAATGGATTTTTAGCAAATTCAGTTCATCCACAAAAGATGAAGTTAAACTTCTTTATTTGTGTGCAACCTACAAAGCACTAGAGACTGTAGGAGAAAAGAAAGCATTTTCATCTTTAATGCAGGTAAGACTACAGGTTAAAACATGATTATTAATGGTTTCGTCAGTGCAGTGCTTGAATTAACTTTTAAAACTGGAATGAACAGTAAGTAATGCTATATTGACATAATAAGTAAATATTATTATGACTGGGAGTGAACTTTCTGACTGAATGGGATTCTTTGATTATGATTACATTAGAAAAGAATGACAGGTCTTTGTCATATTTTGATGCAACTTTCTAGTATTTGGCAGATCCAAGAAGAGTCCTGTGAGACCAAAAAGAGAACTTAAGTGGAATGGTACACAAAACTCAGCCTTCTGATTGTTTATTAGTTACTTCACAATTAAAATGTTAATAGTTAATATTACATGTAAAAATAGTTAATTTGCAATTTAATAGTTACTTAACAGAGCCAAAAAGCTTCAGCAGGAGAAACAGGACTTAAATCAACTCAACTTAAATAAAAAAAAGTTTTGTGGCTGAAGAACTAAAGAGTGCTCCCTGGCTCTGCCATATATCAAGCAAATGCCCCCTTGAAGTGATTATTTTCATGCAGTGTATGTGATGCTTTTTACATTCTGCTCCTGCAGAAGGAATTTTATTGCTTTAATCAAAGTAGTTTGTTACAATATATTCTCTCTGGTGTTTTAATGAAGTGAAAAACATCCGGTGCCTTTGCTTTACTTTTCAGCTTGTAATGACCAGCTTGCAGTCCATCCTAGAGAATGTTGATACACCAGAGTTACTGTGCAAGTGTGTCAAGTGCATCCTTTTGGTGTCTCGATGCTACCCACACATATTCAGCACCAATTTTAGGGTGAGCTTTCTTTGAGCTTTGTATTTTCTTTCTGTGGTAGAAATGTTGGTGCAGAAAATTGGGTAACGACTCTGTTTTCACAATTGCTTTCCAGGACACAGTGGACATACTGGTTGGGTGGCACATAGATCACACTCAGAAGCCTTCTTTGACACAACAGGTCTCTGGTAAGTTTGGCCAGAGCAGCTCGTGGGAAGGGGGGGAGGTCTCAGAGCCTGCTCTGGCTTGCAGATCTTGGGGGTTTCCTTACACGAGTTTGGTTCTACTGACATGGGAGTTAATGTAAAACTAAACTGAGTTTCTGGCTACATAGCAAGATACTTCATTCCAAACTTTTTAGTAAATTTGTATTAGCCATTTTATACTAATTTTTGAAAAATTGAATGCTTTATTCAGAGTATATTTAAGCACCAATTCTTTTGGCAATTTTACAACAATCTTTAATAAATTTATAGGTCTTAGTATCTCCTGTGTGAAAGGATATATTTTTTCCTATGTACTTTTAGAAAATCTTTGTGGCAAAGATACTGTAGTCACATTTTAAAAATGGGGGAAGTTTTTCCAGTGGCTTTATCAGTTTCCATGGGAGTTATTCACAGAAAGTTTATTATGTTTCTTGTGTCATAGTCCTAGATTCTATCATTGGTGTTTAACTGCTGTGGGGCAGAACTGAACCTTAAAATTATTTTTGCAAAAGGTCAGAAGAGGGAGATGCAATTTATATTTATTTAAAAAAATCTAGTGTTGATATTTTCATGTAGATGACCTCTTAGCTCAGCAACTTTTCCCTCAGCAATATGCAACTAGAATTTAATGGTTGTATGTCATCCTGTATTAATTGGTTTGGTATTTTTATACAGGATGGCTACAGAGCTTGGAGCCCTTTTGGGTGGCTGATCTAACTTTTTCTACCACACTCTTGGGTCAGTTTTTGGAAGATATGGAAGCTTATGCTGAGGTAAAGAAGACTTTATGGTATATACCAAAATTAACTGTTACGGTTTTCTTAATAAATCCACAGCTGTGATTTTTATGGCTGTATTACTTTTGTAATGCTTTCCTACTTTTGTAGAAAATAAAATTACTTGGCTTTCCTGGGGGAAAGAGGACCAAATTATGGAGTATACTTCAGTCATGTGCAATGACCAACTGCACAAATACTCATTAACTATTTGCTTAGTATCACAACCAGGCCTTCAGCCATTGTTGATTAAGAATATTGTGTATAAAACTATAAAAATTTGGCCAAACAGGAATGCCTTTATTTTTAGAGAGCTGATGTGAAGATAATTCATGGTCTTTCCTTGGTGTTTTCTTTAATTGTCCATCCTCAGCAGAGTGTTTCAGAATAAGTAACTGTCTGGGGGGAGAGAGGAAATCTAAATGCTTCAAAAGACTAATGATAAATCTTTTTTTTTTTTTAAATAAAGCAGCAGATTATATTGTGCAGGAAATAATGCAGCAGGAACTGATGCAAAACTTGATTATATTAATTTAATGTATTTNGGGGAAGTGCTGTCTTTTAGGGTATATGTGCTCATATGAACAGATACTTAGAGGTCTAGTATGCTATATTGTGTAGGTTAATATGCAGGTCCTGTAGGTAAAATGGTACTTGGAGCATAATATATTTCACTGAAAGCAGAATCAGTAATTTGGTCAGTGCCCTTCTCTGTACGTCGGGGTGTTTGCTGGGGCAGCCTCAGGATTCCCGGGGCAGAGCAGTAAATCACTGCTTATCAAAGCTGGCTGCTGCTCTGCTCAATGTGTGTATTCTTAGTCACGGAAGAGTTTGAAGATAACGTGTGCTAACATGGAGGAGGTGCTTCCAGCCTCTGTGTTTATCTCACAGTGGGGTAGACCGAGGCTACAGCCCTACTCATGAGATCAGCACTTCTGGGAATATTCCCAGGCACTGGTGCCAGCTGGCATGCAGCAGTCTTTTAGTGAACTCTTGGTCTTCATATCAAAATAATTGGCATGTGTAATGGGAATGGCCAGGCAAACATCTCAACTTCAGTTTGGAGATGGAAATATTTTGCAAAAATTTGGTATTTTGGTAAAAGTGTTCGGACAGCTGTTGGAACAGTGCAGCAGTACAGATGATCATGTTCAGAGACCAGAAACTTCATAAGCCTCAGGTTTAATTTACAAGATAGAGTCTGAGTACTTAGTCTCAGTGGCTAAACTTATTGCTACTCTGTGACTTCTGGTTGCCATTGTGTGCCTATATCCCATCTTCCTATATGTGTGTAGTGAGGAGCTCTTGGATAAATACACCCGTAATTGTACGGTTCAATGTCTGGAAAGAATGTGGAGTATTTTCAGCCTCCCATTTTGATGTTTTACCCGTGTGTAAGTCAGTGTGCTGATGCATGACCTTGTGTGCTGCAGGACCTCAGCCACGTGGCCTCAGGGGAGTCAGTGGATGAGGACATTCCCCCTCCCTCGGTGTCGCTGCCCAAGCTGGCTGCCCTGCTGCGGGTGTTCAGCACCGTGGTGAGGAGCATCGGGGAGCGCTTCAGCCCCATCAGGGGACCACCAATCACAGAAGCATACGTCACTGATGTAAGAACTCTGCTTTGCTCTTCTTTTTGTCACCATAGAGCAGTGCCGTTCACAGAGGTTATTTAGGTTTTATGGGTGTTATGTGAATATGTATCTTCTCAGCTTTGAGTAAATTTATTTATTCCAAGAAATATGCTGCAATAATTTTACTGAAGTGTAGGTCATGATAGTGGCACATGGGAGTCATATAAAAAACTGACTTTTTTTAGGCATTTTAACTTCACATGGCTGGGTTTGCTTGTTATCTTTGAAACCGTGTTTCTGTTTATTCAGATAACTATGCCACTATAGAAACTTGAATTCTAGTTACGAGTTCAATTTTATAAAACGTGATGGTTTTTATTCCTATTGAAATTTTGTCTATTAAAATGAATTTGATTAATGCATCTTTTAAATTGTATCTGATAGTAAACTCTATCTCTGTAGTATAGGATGATGTAAGCTCTGAATAAATATTAAGTAATATGCTAAGTAGCTGCTGTAGATCTGTAATGGGTGAAGAGGTAAGATAAAAATACCTGCAGTCAAAATCTTGTGGTTGCTGGATGACCTGTACAACAGGAATTTATGTCCTTGCAAAATATTGTGAGGGGCACATAATTTTGGGTTAAGTGTATGGATTTGTCAGTTGAAGACATGACAGTTATGTAACTTCTGCCTTAATCTGCAGAGGATTCTTGTGGCAAAAGCTCAAGCAAAGTCCTCTGTCTATTGCAAGGGGAGTTCTGTTGACATCAGTTGGAGCTGAGCAGAGCTGTGAATAATGAACTTAGGTTTTGTAGGTCTTTAACTGAATTGGAAACCAAGCAGTTGAATGTTTGGGCTTTTTACACTTCTGAAGTGTAATGCAAAGATGACATTATTCAGAATAGAACTGACCAAGCTGCAGAGTAGGTGATGGGAGAGGATATCAAATGGGTATGAATACAATTAAATAGCATCTCTTTTCAATGGAGTTTAACTCAGTTGTTTTCTAAATTTTGCAGGTTCTGTACAGAGTAATGAGATGTGTGACTGCAGCAAACCAGGTGTTCTTCTCTGAAGCTGTGCTTACAGCTGCCAATGAGTGTGTTGGGGTTCTACTTGGCAGCCTGGATCCCAGTATGACCATCCACTGCGACATGGTCATCACCTATGGATTAGATCAGATGGAGAACTGTCAGACCTGTGGCACTGATTATGTCATTTCGGTCCTCAATCTATTGACACTGGTTTGTACATGTTTTTACTGTTGTGGGGGACTAGCATTTTGCTTAATCTTTAACAATTAGTAAAAATTCAGGTCAAGTTACGTATTTTGGTTTTTATCCCCAGATTGTTGAACAAATAAATACAAAACTACCATCGTCATTTGTAGAGAAATTATTTATACCAGAGTCTAAACTACTTGTTCTTCGTTATCATAAGGAGAAAGAGGTAAGAATAAGTAACTTCTACAGGTGTGTTCCAACAGCCTTCATGCACTTCTAAAATATAAGCTGTAAAACTTAGCTCATCTTATATATGTTTTTTAGTCTAACTGAATATCTGAAAAGGCAGATATAGCTACTTCTTTGTTTTAGCATTTAGATTTGGTAAGAAATAAGTAAGTTTGTCATCATTCTAGGTAGACAAGTCCTTAGTTCATCTAGCTTTGATACTCAGTGTGGATGATCAAGAAAATAATTAGTAGATTCTGTAAGTAAGAGGTACAGAAACTTGAAGTTAGGTATGTTCAGACTAAGCTATTCATAGATAAAGAAGATTGATTTAAAATTCTTTGTTGCTGTTTAGTCTATTTTATGATTCTAATCAATTATTGCTGTAATTTTGTTCTCAAGGTTGTTGCAGCAGCTCTTGCTGTATACCAAGCTGTATTGAGCCTGAAGAACATTCCTGTTCTGGAGACTGCTTACAGGTTGATTCTAGGAGAAATGACCTGTGCTTTAAATAGTCTTCTCCATAGTTTACATCTTCCAGAGGCCTGTTCCGAACTCCAGCATGACTCTTTCAAGAAGCTTATATCCAATGTGGATAATGCCAAGTTTGTTGTTATATTTGACCTCAGTGCTCTAAGTACTATTGGAAATGCTAAAAACTCATTAATTGGGGTGAGTAAAAACTCAACAGACACTTCATGCAATTAGTGTAAGAAAAACCCAACTTGATTTCTTAAAATTAATGTATTACATATATACAACTGAAATTATCATATTTGTCTCTGAACTTCCTAAGTTTCAGAAAAACTTCCAGTATTGAAACTTAGGGGAAACAGCGTGTGGATTGTATTTCTAGTTGGTGCATAATGAAAAGCAGTTTCTAGGGAGGAGCATCTTACCAGGGTTATTAAGGGTTTAATGCTGAGATCATCATAGTAATTGAAACACAAGACAGATAAAAGCAGCTGTAGTGTATCCTTTATATATCAGTCATATGAAAACACTTTCTAGATCTTTCCATATAAAAACATGAACTGCTTTTAACAGACTTCTTAAAAATGGGAAAGAAAAGAATAGTTAAACTGTTTCCTGTGAAGAAAAAGGTAGAGACATTAATTGATGGTATGAAAATACAGTTAAAAGTAGATCCTGTTTTTTATGTTTTTGTGCTTGTGTTGCAATTGTTTTATAGATGTGGGCCCTTTCACCGACTGTGTTTGCACTGCTGAGTAAAAACCTGATGATTGTTCATGGTGACATAGCAGTTCACTTCCCTGCTGTCCAGTATGCAGTGCTCTATACACTGTACTCACACTGCTCCAGGTAGGAGGTTTACTAATTCAGCAGCATTTTAAGAGTGCTAGGATGGGCTGATCTGAATAGAATATATTGTTGGAGGGACAAAATTAAATAGACTGTCACAGTCAGGCTTTTCCCTGAACTTCCTTAATTAGTTTTTACTTTCATTAATTGCAGGGCAGCTGTATCTCAGCCAGGAAAGCATATCCTGGTTTGAAGTTGGCCTTTTATTCAAAGGCAGATTAGAAATCTTGTGTTTGAGCAGCGATAACTGAGGGAGAACTCTACTGAAAGTAAATGAGGAAAGATTATTTACTATTTTGCTTACTTGTTTAAGTAAGGGAATATGCCCATCTGACTCTTACTCTTTATGTTCTTAGCTGTGGTGATTTTTCACTGAGCATTGGATTCCAGCCACAGTTCAGAACAGGTTACTGGCCTGCATGGACTGATGGCAAATTGTAGCTTTGCTCTTTTAGGCTAGGGTTTAAACTCTTTGGATTTTGGCATAGTGGTTTGTGTATGTAGGAGTTAATTTAACTTTCGCTGCTGATTGTTGGTGTAAACTTTAGGGGAGTGTCTCTAGTCTTGGGGTAGTTTTATAGTTTGTTTTTCCTTGCCTTTTCAGGCATGACCATTTCATATCCAGTAGCCTCAGTTCTTCCTCTCCCTCTCTGTTTGATGGAGCAGTTATAAGTACTGTAACTACAGCAACAAAAAAGCATTTCTCAATCATACTGAACCTTTTGGGGCTACTGCTTAAGAAGGATAACCTTACTCAGGATACCAGGTAAGAAAAATTTTCTTAGAAATTGGGAATTTTTTGTTCTGTCCAGTAGAATACATTAATTCAGAAACCAGGGTAATTTGAATTTGTAAGACTTGGGGTAAATTTAACCAGTCAAATATTTGGGTTTAAAAAAAAATTAGTGAAATTGTGGAAAAAAGTAACTGCTCATTTTCATACATGAAAACTAGAAAAGTTTAAACCATCCTAAGGTCTATCCAGTAGAAGCAGAGCTATCAAACTTCACTGAAAGAAAGGGTTTGCTCACTGCAAGTACCCTTTTGCAATAGCTGCCATCCTGTATTACCAAAATGCTGTGAAAGCTGGGGACATTTTTAAAGTTAAGAAATACCTTGTTTAAAAAGCGTGAGCTATGGTGTGATACTGATGTGCAACATGAAGTAGTTTAAGTTCTATCAGAAAGTATCTTTCTGTAACTGTAGAGTAACTAAACTCTTGGTTTTTGAAGGAAACTACTTACAACATGGGCTTTGGAAGTGGCTCTTCTGATGAAGAAATCAGAAACATACACACCGTTATTTTCTCTCCCATCTTTTCATAAGTTTTGCAAAGGACTTTTAGCAAACAGTAAGATATTGCATATTTTTACTTAACTGTCTTTAACATTTCAAAATCAAGAACATAAATAGCCTTGTCCCACTGATAGTAGCAACTGTACTTGTTTCATTTACTTTAGGATGCTTCAAAGTTGAATTGTGCAAGAACTTACACTCTTTTAATGATATTTATTTTTTTAAGTGGATCCCTGCCTGTTACTTAAACAATTTTCTGAAAATATACTGTGATCTTAAGAGATTTGACAGATCACTGACTTTTTTGGTAGAACTATTTCCCAGTCACAAATTGTTACTTATCAATAGCAATGAAACAGTTCTGTGACGTATTCCATTCCAAAATCTCTAAATAATATGGGAACAAATGCAGAGTAGTGCAGAAGTTACCTGATTCCAGCAAGAATAACTTTTTTTTCCTCCTTTCAACTCCTTAATTCAGCACTTCTGGAAGATGTGAACATTTGTCTTCAAGCATGTAGTAGCCTCCATGCCCTGTCTTCCTCCCTTCCAGATGACCTTTTACAGAGGTACTTGCACAGAATTCTGTATGTTACTTGAATTATAATTCAAGATAATGAAAATACTAACACTTCTTCCCTTTTTGGTGTTGCAGGTGTGTTGATGTGTGTCGTGTTCAACTTGTCCATAGTGGTGCTCGTGTGAGACAAGCTTTTGGAAAACTTCTGAAGTCAATTCCTTTAGATGTTGTGTTGAGGTGAGTTGCTCAGACCTACTTCAGTGTAAGTAATGGTTTCTTCAGAGACACTTAACCTGAAAAATAATGCCACTAGACTGTCATCATGGTGTCTTAGTATAAAATCAAAAAGCATGAGCTTACAGTGGTAGTTCTGGGTGGGTGGTTGAGCTTGATGATCTCAAAGGTCTCATCCAAGCCTCTGTGATTCTAAGTGTCTTGGTATCTCTCCTATGCTTTTACAGGTCTAAGAACTGTATGTAGCACATAAAGTAATTAATATATTTGACAAGCTGTGCATCGCTTCTTGAAGCAAAAACTGAATACCTGTAAGGTCCATGTTATCCAGAGTTTCGGCTATATTATGTCCTATAATTTGTCTTAAAGACCTGAACTCTGAAAGCACTTGATATTAACACCAAAGTGTATAATTAGTTCTAGTCATCATGTATGTATAAAGTGTGTGTGTGTGTGTGTAACTCTCTTACACAACTTTTTTTGGATTATTCAATTACATTATAGCATGGCTTGTTTTCCTTCTCTTTCTGCAGTAACCGTACCCACACTGAAATACAAGAAATTTCTTTGGCTATAAGAAGTCACATGAGCAAAGCTCCGAGTAACACATTCCACCCACAGGATTTCTCTGATGTCATTAGTTTTATTTTGTATGGAAACCTCCACCGAACTGGGTAAGACCTTGTAGGACTGGAGTCTATGAATGTTGACTTTATAGTAAACAAGTCCAAGTTATATTTCTTTTAAAATTTGTAATTGTCATTACAAACTACATTGCTTTACTTTTAAACTTCGTTTATACTTTAAATATTTATAAATATCTTACATACACATCTTTTGGCATATTTTCCTATATACGTTGCTGCTTGGAAGATAATTTTGGGAGAGACTTGTTTGTGAACAATAGGGAGATGAAGCATGTACAGTAGAAACTTGTTGCCGTGTGAACTTTTTAATGCACTGATGTTTTCTTTCAGGAAGGATAATTGGTTAGAAAGGTTATTCTATAGCTGTCAAAGACTAGATAAGAGAGATCAGCCAACCATCCCTCGGAACCTGTTGAAGACTGATGCTGTGCTGTGGCAGTGGGCTGTCTGGGAAGCAGCTCAGTTCACTGTTCTTTCAAAGCTACGAACTCCTCTGGGGAGAGCCCAAGATACATTTCAGACAATTGAAGGTAAAGTAAAAAATATGCTTTCTTTTAATAAGATTGTTTACTAAAGTTGTGAAGCCAAGGTGTTAAGTCTAAGGCAAGAGGCACAGTGGCTTTATTTTTCAGTGCTTACAGATTTTAAAGATGCTGCATAATTACTGTTAACTTGTGATAGATTGAGAGATAGCATTGCTATCCATTTGCACATTTAAATACAATACCATCTGGTAATCTTTTCCCCATGTTTTGGTAAAATGTGTAGGTATTATTCGGAGCCTTGCAGCCCACACGTTAAACCCAGATCAAGATGTCAGCCAGTGGACTACTGCAGACAATGATGAAGGACACAGTAGCAACCAGCTCAGGCTTGTTCTCCTTCTGCAGTACTTGGAGAACTTGGAAAAATTGATGTACAATGCATATGAAGGATGTGCCAATGCCCTTACCTCTCCACCCAAGGTTTGTCTGTCTTGCAGTGCTGATGTTGCTTGGAACAGTTGGTTGAATGAACAGTGCTTACAGGATTGTTCAGTTCTTACCCATGGAATTTCAGAAAAACTTCTCAAATGAAGTTTGAGACTCTTAAACTCTGGCTTTGACTTTGGCGTATTCCTACAGAACATGTTGAACCAGGCTTTGTTTCTGGAGTACCAGCTTGTATAGTGGTACAAATCCAGCAAGCCTGTAGTACCTCTGGTTTGTAGCAGTCACTTATTTATAGATTGTCAGCAGTCCTATTATAAATTGACACTATTATTTAAAGCTTTAATTGCTTCTTGGGGAATGTAGTAATTACTTATAAGCAACCTATCCTGTTGTATAGTTCTAGGTGCAAAACAATCCTCACTGTTGAAATGAGCTGTTTAATTACCAGACATTGATGGGACAGTAATACATGATTTATAGTCAGTTCATATTAAGATTTCTAGCCAGTGTGCCCGGCTAGTTGCATGCTACATGTGATTTCAGACCATTTGCATTAATAAAATTAAAGATTAATTGATAACTGGAGAAAGGAGACCTTCCTGCCTTTGATATGAGCCTTAGGTACTTGCCTGTTTTGCTTTGTGCAGAAGATTGTTGTTGTGAAAGTTCTTTTCCTGTCTCTGAAGGTTATCAGGACGTTCTTTTATACCAACCGCCAGACATGCCAGGATTGGCTGACACGGATCAGACTTTCCATCATGAGAGTTGGGTTGCTGGCTGGCCAGCCTGCTGTGACAGTCAGGCATGGATTTGATTTACTCACAGAAATGAAAACTAATAATAGTATCTCTCAGGTACTCTCTTTTCAAGCTCTGTAGACTATTGCATTCACCATGATATTCTAAAAGAACTAAGTTAAGGTAACCAGTAGTTACTAAACTAAGTGGTATGTAAAAGAATGAGTTATTTAAAGCCACATTTTTAATTTGTATGTTTTTATTGTGGTTGTGATACTGTGGATTGGAGGTTAGGATGTACTGAAGATATGTGGTCAAATACTACACAGGAATTAATGCTATGGTTAATTCACAGTTTCAGGTGGGCAATTTCTAATTTAGTGGAAACCTTGTGAAACTGGTGCTGCAAGAGTGTGAGGCCCTCCCAAACTTGTGGTAGTGTGATGTCTTTGCTTACCTGTGGGTATAAGAAGTAGGGTTGTGTCATGGGGATATCCTTCCTCCAACTAGCAGCTAAGTGCAGGGGTGGGATGGGTGGATAAAGTAGTTAAAGCCTTCTTAAAAAGATTGAATAGTTTCTTCACTACATGACTTGATTTACTCAAGTGTTTTACCAGAGGTGGTTTGACAGATATTTGTTATTTGTTGTTTGATACTTCATGCTCCCTTGTGAATTCTCATGTAGGTACAGCACCACTCAGTGATTGCTAACCGTTGATGTTTAGGCTGTGGATTCACAGCACAAAGCAGTGCAGTGCAATGGATGGATATGAGGAGCATTTATAGATGGGTGTAGTGATATACTGCTTCACTATTTCTGAGAATTTACCCACAGATATGTGGCTCCTGCATTAGATGAGTTTTGTTAAATAACGCTTTTGGTTTGGATTTAGGGAAATGAATTGGAAGTGACAATTATGATGCTGGTAGAAGCATTATGTGAGCTTCACTGTCCTGAAGCTATTCAAGGTATTGCTGTCTGGTCTTCTGCTGTAGTTGGGAAGAGCCTCTCCTGGATCAATTCCGTAGCTCAGCAAGCAGAAGGGCGGTAAGTTTTCACAAATAACTGGATGCTACAAACTTGGACATCTTTTCTTTCTGTAGAAAGTCTTTTAAACTGTGGCACAAATCAAGGCTGCTGATGAATTTCCGTGTCAGTTATAGTCATTGAATCTTTCCAGAAATGTGTGTTTAATCAGTATTCAGCTTTAGTTATTCAGATTAAAATTGTGACAGTCAAATATAAAACTCATTTATTTCTTTCTGTCTCTACTTGATTTGAAATTGACGTTACAACTTTAATGGACAAGCTTTTGTCAAATGCTATAACCTGGAAGTTTAGCCAGTAAACTTGTATCCTATCTTAATCCCTTTCTTTTGCTGAAGGGGATATGAACTTTTTGAGTATTCAGGTAAAATAATGCTCAAAATCTAGTCTATTTACAAAAAAAAAAACCCAGTCTGGTTCTTTAAGATGCTGACTGAAATATTGAACTGTTTTAGGTTTGAAAAAGCAACTGTGGAATACCAGGAGCACCTCTGCTCCATGACTGGAGTGGATTGCTGTATAACAGGCTTTGACAAGACTGTTCTGAAGTTGGCCAATTCAAACAGTGTGAATAATGCCAGCCCAAAGCATTCCTTGAATGGTCAGTGTTTGTTTTCCTTTTAAGAGAAACACAACTGTGTAAATGTGTGTGCATAGAATGAGAACATTCAGTGACAACAGCTATAGTGATGTCTGACTCTGAAATTTGAAAACCTGTTTCTGTCTGCAGTTAAACTGAACCACTTAATGCCCTTGAAACCAATATTACGTGTAGATAGTTGGGTTTGCAGTACTGGGGTCTAGCTTAATGAAACTGAAGGTAATAGGTAAAATATTTTGTAACTTACTAATTTAAATCTAGTTTACTTTAGCTCATCCTAACTCAAACCTTACTGTTTATGACATAGTTGTATCATAAATGCACTAGTTATTCAGAGGTTTATAACTACTAAGACTTGGTTGCAGTATTCTGTTTCATCTTTGAAAAATGCACCTCCTTTGTTCCTAATTTAGTTGTTCTGTTTTTCTGTTTTGATGCTCCTTTACAGATACAAACTAAATTTTTTCAAAACCTCCTTTGAAAAGGTTCTTTTTTCCCTTAGAAAAAGTGTCAGTGGAAGAACACTGTAAAAGTTGTGTAACTGTTTGATTTTTTAAAAAATTAAGAGTTTTTGACAAAAGATATAGAAATAATGCTTGAGTGATAGAACTGCTCTTTGACAATATATATTTAAGAGCGTGTTTATATAAAATTTTTTCATTTCACAGGAGAAACTAGAAAAACTGTTCTGACTAAGCCAAGTGACTCTTCACCTGAAGTGATAAACTACCTGGGTAACAAGGCATGTGAATGTTACATTTCCATTGCTGACTGGTCTGCTGTTCAGGAGTGGCAAAACATGGTCCATGAACTGAAGAAAAGCAATAGTAATACTTCAATCAATCTGAAGGCAGATTTTAACTACATAAAGTAAGGGAATAATTTATTTATTCAACAGTAACTTAGAGTTCATTGCTTTGTAGCTGAAATATTAAAGCTTTAATGGGTTTTTAAAATTGTATGTTAGTTTCCAAGTAGAGGCATGCAAAGAAGAAAGTTATGTTTTTGGGAGGGTGGAAATTTGGCCATGGCATTTACAGATAAGTGAAGAGGTAACATCATTCTAAATAGCTACCGTAACTTTCTGGCTGCTGAGGCTGCTTAGTATTCAAGGAAAAAAATCTTTCAGTGAAGAAAAAAAGATACCAAATTTATTCTACTTTACTCAGCAGAAAATGAATCCTTTAGCATGACCTAAATAAAATGTATTTCAGTGGTTCTTAAAAATATCTTAATTTACTAATTTAATGGAAAAAGTATGGGAAAGAAGTGGTCTTGGCCACTGAATTTTTTAGTTATGGTTCTTAAATGAAATTTAGGATTGTAGCTTGTGCTATTTATTTCCTGACCTTTGAGATTTTTTCTGGTCCATTAAAAAACACTTGTGACATTGAATAGACCTTCAAAGTTAGTTTGTTCAAAGATAGTTTTTTGACAGCTTGACTGCTTTCCATTTTTGCATGATTGTGGTAAATGTAGTAAAATCCTTTTGGCTGCTATTTCTTGATTTGAAAATAACAGCACAGAAGGAAGCAGTGAAATAAAATCTTGTAGGGCTGAAAAGGTGATTGCTTTGTCAGAGAAAGTGGCTTTTCTTTCCCTTTGGTGCTGGATTCATTCATTTGGTGCAAAACTAGTGCCTTTTGTTGATGTATGTGATAATTGAGATTTTTACTTAGAATTAATCGTAAGTGCTTTGTAGGATTTGGAGTTAGTATTGAGTCTTTTCTTTTTGCTGTGTAATATACTTAGCAACTGGAGTGAAGTAATATGAAAATAAAATTATAAATGTTGAATTGCAGATCTTTGAGCAGCTTTGAGTCTGGACAACTTACTGAATGCACTGAACAACTAGAATTATTACCAGGAGAAAATATCAACCTGCTCGCAGGGGGATCCAAAGAAAAAATAGGTATAAATGCAGAAATTAACATTTACTTCAAATGCGAAAGTAAATATTTTTTCATATGTGTGTGACTAAAACTGACAGACTGAAACTAGTAAATGCAGTTTGCTGTGCTCAGTGGACTGACCATAACCTTTATGAATCAAGCTTCAGAATGATGGGCAGTGGTCATCCCAGATGTTGGTGCAAGTGTGTTTTCTGGAGTTAATGCAACTGTTTATAAGTAGTCTGTGATGAATTTCTGTTATGAATATATCCGCATATAAAATATAAGGATTTTTAAAAGGGGATTTTTGTTCCCCTAACTTCCTTACTGTCAAAAATGCATTCTCAGATGGTGAAAAATGATACATTTTGGCATTTCTAGTTGGTTTCAATTGTTTAATCTCCATGTAGACATGAAGAAGCTACTTCCTAATATGCTAAGTCCTGATCCAAGAGAACTTCAAAAAGCAGTTGAAGTACAGCTTTTGAGAAGTTCAGTATGTCTGGCAACAGCTGTAAACCACATAGAACAGGAGCAAAAGTGGCAGTCAATATCTGAGTAAGTTGGAATGTGCTGTCAATTAATATGAAAACCCATTCTAGTTTGTTAAACTTAACTTTGTGTAAAGCTTCAACGTCCATGGCAGTTCTAGCTATTGTGGGTTATAAGCTTACTGAGGAAAAATGAGATGATGTTTAACTTGGAGTTCATATAGTTTATAAAGTACCTGACAAAGTACTTCTGTGTCTGCTTAATAATAAAGTATTGTAAGGTAACTTGTATGATATTGCAACACTTTCATCATTCTTTTAAAGATACTGAGTTTGTTTTTTCTTCAGTAACTTTGATATTACTGTTTACTCTTAAAATCCAGCTAAGAAAAGTGACTGTTCTGATCCTTTAATTTCAGAAATCTTATTAAGTACTTAAAGCAAACATCCCGCATTGCTATTGGGCCTTTGAGACTTTCCACTCTCACCGTGTCTCAGTCTTTACCAGTGCTGAGCACTCTTCAGCTGTACTGTTCTTCTGCTTTGGAAAACACTGTGTGCAACAGGCTGACATCAGAGGTAATTCCACATGTTTAAAATTGGGATGATGTCTTTTGCCATGTCATGTTGTGGAGTACTGAATATAAAACATACCTTAATTGTTTTGATTGTTAGTCATACTGTAAAAAGACCTAATTTAGTTTTCTGACATTCCTTGACCCAAGTTTTTATGTTTACATCTCAACTGGACTTCTCTCTGTATTTATAAATACACCTCTCTTCCAATTACAGTATTTTCCAAGTGCTGTTGATAGTTGCCTTTTAGAGTATTGGTATTTCTTCTCTGCATACATTGTAACACACACCTAATTTACTTTCAAAGCAACTTAAAAATACTATAATTTTAAAAAATCACTTCAGCAATTAGAAACTGAATGTCAGACTTCAACCACTATGAATGTTCTGGATGTAATTTCTAATCACATTGTTCAGAAGACAGTTCTGCTTGATTTTGAGTAGTTTTTAGTGTTGTCCTCTCAAAATCAAGCATAAAACATTTCTCCTCGATAATGATAAAGTGTGGCTACTAGTATAAATAAGAACATTTGCTCCAAAAATGGTCTTTGGTTGTAATTCACGAAAATGCATTGTAGTAAAGTCGTCTCTCATGACGACTGTGCAACTTCTGTCCTCTTCCAGGACTGTCTGATACCTCTCTTCAACGAAGCACTGAGGTCATGCAAGCAGCACGATGTGAGGCCATGGATGCATGCCTTGAGGTACACAGTGTACCAGAATCAACTCCTGGAAAAGCTTAAAGGTGTGTAAGCTCTCATTATGGTGTTATGAAAAGCAAGTGCAGAATTTCAACTTCAGTTGTCTGCTGAAAGTAGCAGTTCTGTCTTCCTCTATTATTTAGATGGAGTACTTTTAAAAGCCAAGTTTTTTCCTTCAGGTGTCTTGCTTTACTACTCATCGTCTTGATTAGTGCTGTGATGTACACAGTGTAGACCAAAATAGAAACAACTTTCTGAAGTGTTTAATAGTCATATACTCCTCTGCTAATAACCCCTTACTTGCTCATCACTTCGTACTTTAACTGATTTCACTTTTGAACACTTCAACATTATGAATAATGGGTCTTCACAGTCATGAAAGCCATCTAAATGTGCAGTATGGTAAGAAGTAATGGGAGAAAGTTGTGTCATGGGATAATTGAAGAATGGTTATAGTGGAAAAAAATTCTTTTGCCCAGCAGATAATCTATGGATATAATTTGTTTGAGTTGGGGTATATAAATATTCTAGGCAGAAATGAAGTCATCTAAATTTCTGAAGCAATGTTTACTGATGGCCATGTACACAATACACTGGGCAGAAATTCTGTGTGTCAGAGAGTGGTTTAATACTTTTGTTTACAATGTCTTGCTTCCTCCTTTAGAACCAACTGTCCCAATTAAAAGCCATCTAATGGAACTGGGCTTAACAGCAGCAAAATTTGCACGGAAGCGAGGAAACATTGCCCTGGCTACACGACTGCTCGCCCAGTGCAGTGAGGTTCAGCTGGGGAAAACCACCACTGCACAGGACTTAGTCCAGCACTTTAAAAAATTGTCTGCACCAGGTCAGATAGATGAAAAATGGGGTCCTGAACTTGATATTGAGAAAACAAAGTTGTTATACACAGCAGGTGAGTGTTATGTTGTAGGCACTTGAGGTTTTTTTCCGTTATACCCAGACTAATTCCCCTCATCTTGAAGAAGTCACAACAGGGCAGTATCATTAGGAACGGATTTCATCCCATTAGCTGTTTTCTCTCTGAAAAGTGTTTCAGAGTGTTTTCATGAGTTTTTTCATGCTTGTCATTCTTCAAAAGAGAATTTTCAGTGTAAAATATATTGCTACAAGCTGTATTTGAGTGTGCCGAATTTCAGAATCCTTTTAAATAATACCAGTGTACTGAAGATCTGCTTTTCATGATATGCAGGTCAGTCAACACACGCCATGGAAATGCTGAGTTCTTGTGCCATATCTTTCTGCAAATCTGCCAAAGCTGAATATGCAGTTGCTAAATCTATTCTCACACTGGCTAAATGGATTCAAGCAGAATGGAAAGAGATCTCAGGACAGTTGAAACAGGTGTATAGAGCTCGACAGCAGCAGAATCACTCTGGCTTGTCTACCTTGTCTAAAAACATATATAATTTGATTGATCTGCCAGCTGTCAATACACTAGAAGATGAATATCCTAGGATTGAAAGTGAATCTACAGGTACCTTTCTTCTCATTGTTCTTTTTAAAAATTAGTTACTGATAATTATACTAAGGGATAGCACCAGTTATATTGATAAAGACTAAGTGCTCCATCACTCATGTATTTGCTTTCCTAATACATGTGTCAAGGGTGTGTATTTTGTGCAATACGTAACTATCCAAAATTAATAAGCCCCAACACCTTCATACTGATATTTCATATTTGTCACATTTTTATCATTCATGTAATGGTGATCTGAGGAAGAAAAGGAGATATGTTTATTTTGTATTGAGGGTATCAGTTATTGTCCTATGTGTGTTTGCTTTCAGCTTGTGTATTTGTTGAAGTTTGAGTTAGATCTTTCAGGTTTAAGTATGGGCAGGATTTATGTTATAAAGGCCCCCCATATGTGTGAAAAGTACTTTAGATTTTTTTCATGATCCTTAAACTACACTTAATATGAACACTTCTTCTGTTGCTGCCGAATGTGTTCTCATTCCTTATTTCCAGCACACTTTTCTTTAAATGTTAAGATAAATTCTGTCTTTCCTTAAACAAGGATTTAATAAATAACTTAGTTCCTCTCATGCAGAGTCAGAATTATTGTAGAGCTGTTGGTGAATGTTAAACAGTAGGTGCTTTCTGACTTGATGGCAAAGAAAATAAATATATACACAAACACAACCACAGTGATCTGGGTACTTAATACAAGTCTGCTCTCTGGAGCACTGTGCTCCTTTGCAGGTCATGAGTTCCTTGCCTCACTTCTACCTCTCTGTGAGAGAGGAAGGCATTTTAGAGTATCAGCAGTGGTTGTTGGCAAATGGAAACTGGGCTTTATTTTTGAAGCAGTGTCAGAACTGAAAAATAATTGCATTTAGGAAAATTTTACACTGCTGCTTATTAATTTTACTAAAAAAATACTGTATGCCCATTATTTTTTGGTGTTCTTTTCTGTGCTAAGGAAGGCAGAAGTAGGTTTTACACTGTAACACATATTACTCTATTTCTTCCATCACAGTAAACATCGGAGTTGGAGAACCAGACTTCATCTTGGGCCAGCTGTATCATTTGTCTTCAGTACAGGCACCTGAAGTAGCCAAGTCTTGGGCAGCGCTGGCTAGCTGGGCTTATAGATGGGGCCGCAAAGTAGTTGATAATGCCAGGTAAATACAGCCTAAGGCTTGAATTTATACAGCATAGTTGGTTTACTTAAGATAAAGTTTATCTGTGTATTCATGATTACTGTTGTGTTGCCTGAAGCTTCACGTGAGTGGAGAAATGAATATTCTCTTGGTTACTTGCCTTCTGTAAAACAAAGCTACCATAATTCTGAGATAAAGATGATACTTCTTCCTTCAAAAAGTTTATATAGAGACTTGTAGCTCTACAAATATTTGTGTAATGGGGATCAATAATTCATTAAATGTTACAGTCAGGGAGAAGGTGTTCGGCTGCTTCCCCGGGAGAAATCTGAGGTTCAGAACTTGCTTCCAGACAACATTGCAGAGGAGGATAAAGAGAAAATCTATGGGATTCTTGGGCAGGCAGTGTGTCGGCCAGCTGGGATTCAAGTAAGTGTAGATATATTTGTTTAAAACAACGTTCAATTTCAGCATGAGCCTAATTATCCTATTCTTGCAGTTCATGTTAACTCTTAAGTGTCTTAAAGTTAAAATTCAGACAGTACAAGAAACCATCTGTTAGCTAAGTGGTTACACACGTGTTGGATGAATTATGATAATGTGATCAGATAATGCAGTTTCATGAGTTCCTAGACAAAAATTGACTTAGGAGCTGAGATTGCTTGTAGAAATTATTGGAGGACTTAATCAAATCTGCTTTCCCTTTATTTGCATTTAGGATGAAGATATGACTCTACAAATCACTGAAAATGAGGACAATGAAGAAGATGATATGGTGGATGTGATATGGCGTCAGTTATTAACAAGTTGTCCCTGGCTTTCAGATCTTGATGAAAATGCAACAGAAGGATTAATTAAAGTCTGGAGGAAAGTTGTAGACAGAATCTTCAGTCTCTATAAACTGTCCTGCAGTGCATACTTCACTTTCCTCAAACTCAATGCTGGTCAGGTTAGTGTTCATGCTGATGTGGAAACCAAGTTACAAACTTTTCTAGTTGATAAGAACTATATACGTAACTTAGAGGAATATTTCTTTGTTTCAAGGTTCCACTTGATGAAGAAGATCCCAGACTGCACTTAAGAAACACCTCTGAGCAAAGCACTGATGATGTAATTGTGATGGCAACCCTGAGACTGTTACGATTGCTTGTGAAACATGCTGGAGAACTTAGACAGTATCTAGAGCATGGGCTGGAAACTACACCTACTGCTCCTTGGAGAGGTAAGTATATGTTACCTAGCTGTTAAAATTGATTGTTGGGGCAATTTCTCTAAATGCAGAAAGCTATTCATTGCACTTGGATGAATTTTTTTATTTAAATGTGAGGAAAAGTAACTGTCTTTTACTAAATGATGTTACTGAAGATGCTAAAATCTGATTGTAAAGTAGATGAGTAGTACAGATTTTGGTCCCTTCCTTCCCCCACTTGAAGACATAGGAAGGGGAAGGGAGATGTGGTTTGTGAAGTATTACATCATATGACCACTCTAAAAACAAACAAGATGGGTTTTTTCTAGCTATAGTTGAGAAAGATGTGTAACTAAAGCCACACAGTCTCAGAAGTAGTTGTCACTACACTGCAGGCTCTGGTTGTTCAGGGACTTTCCCTCAAAGCTTATGGAGTTAGTGTGGGAGGCAAAGAAGAGGCCACCTATTGTAAAATTGCACTCTCTTTTGGACTTTTTTGTAAATTAGTAAATTTGTACTTCTTTGATGTATGTTCTCTCTGTGAAAAGAAAAAGAAAAAAAAATATATATATATATGCTTTTAAAAATAAAATACTAACTCATTTGAAGAGGATTAAAGTGAATCAGCACATTTCCTTTTCCTGCAGGTATTATTCCCCAGCTTTTCTCGCGCCTCAATCACCCAGAGGTGTACGTTCGTCAGAGCATTTGCAACCTACTCTGTCGAGTTGCTCAGGATTCTCCTCACCTCATCCTCTACCCTGCAATTGTGGGAACCATTTCACTTAGCAGCGAATCCCAGACTTCAGGTATGGAGAAAAAGAAAAAGGGTTCAAATAAACTTAAGTTACTCTATTTTTATATACTGGATAGGATGATACAAAAGTGTTTTTGTTTTTTTTTTTTTTAATAATTTTCTCAGTTTTTATCTTAAGAATGCTTTATTATGGGATCTCACTGATAATCTGATTTACCAGATTTTGCTTTTTTTTTTTGTACTTCATCAGTACTTAATGGGGACCTGATGCTAAATAAATTGTGGAGTGGTATATCTCACTAGCTAATATTATATGTAGCTAATATTTTATCACCTGCTTTTAATTTAGGAAACAAGCTGCCTTCTGCCATCCCTACTTTGCTAGGTAATATTCAAGGAGAAGAACTCTTGGGTGCTGAATGTGATGGAGAGAGCACTCCTGCTTCCCAAGAAAGTAGTAAAGATGATACAAAAGCTGGATTAAATGAAGATCAAGCAATGATGCAAGATTGCTACAGCAAAATTGTGGAGAAACTCTCTGCTGCAAATCCAACTATGGTACTGCAGGTAAATAATCTAAATGTATGTTATGTTACTTGGGTACTTGAACCCCAAATATGTAACTTGTATGTCTTGGGTGTTGGCTTACTGAAAGTTGGCTGTGTCTTTTTTCCAACTTGTTCATCTACTTAAATCTGAATTTAAAAGGTAAATCTTGTTGTATCCAGGTCCAGATGCTTGTGGCTGAGCTGCGTAGAGTTACGGTTCTGTGGGACGAGCTTTGGTTGGGAGTTCTACTGCAACAGCACATGTACGTCCTCAGACGGATTCAGCAACTGGAAGATGAAGTCAAGAGGGTCCAAAACAACAACACCTTACGGAAGTATGTCTGTTCCCATAGTACTGGGGATAGTCATTACAAGTGTTTGTTCTTGGGGAGCAGATGAATCCACAGTGGTGGTGTTCCTGAGCCTGTACTCTCCCAGCTGCTTCTTTGTAAGCCCAGGAGCTTATTTCAGGGACATTCTGTGCTACAGCTACTATTCCAGTCAAATGAGAGAAACAGTCTACCTGTGATTCCACGTGGTGATTTCTTGAGTAATAATGTGTAAGAACCTAATGTCCATTGTACTGTGGATATGAGATCCCATAGTTCTCAATTTTCAAGTCAGATGAAATGAGTATAAGCATGCTGAAGGGTGTAATCTCTTTAGAGGTCACTGTAAATTCAGACATTTGGAGAAAACAGTGTCTTAATCTGCTTTTAGTTTTCAGTGTTGAGTAAGTCTGTCTTTCTCCCTCACCTGGGTTCTCCTGTGAAGAGTAGTGGAAGAGCAGATCCATTCACTGTGCACCTGGCTAAACTTAGAGGTCTCTGTATTCTGTAATCAGGACTGACATGGAATGGGAGAACAGAATGATCTAAATGTCTCCTCTTCTTTATAGTGTGGTGCATCCTCAACAAGCAGTAGTAAAAAGGTCCTTTATGAAAGGAAATTGGTTACTTAAAGTGATTTCCGCTCAGGGCTTCTAATCAGGATTTTTGATGATGAACAATGGATTTCAAATACTTTTTTTTTTTAAGTACGGTTTAGAGGAATACTTAATGTGGAATGATACCCTTCATTATAATATGATCATGACTGAAGACCTCGTTTTAGAGAAGTAATAATTTTTGTGAGTTCTTAAATGCCTCATTTGGTGTTTAATGCTGTCATTAGGAGATAACTTGGTTTTATGGCATTAAGAGGAAGTTTGTGTGTTTTTTATAACAGAGAGGAGAAGATAGCAATCATGCGTGAAAAGCACACAGCTCTGATGAAGCCCATTGTATTTGCTCTGGAACATGTGAGGAGCATCACTGCAGCTCCTGCAGAAACTCCTCATGAGAAATGGTTTCAGGATAACTATGGAGATGCAATTGAAAATGCACTAGAGAAACTTAAGAATCCTTTGAATCCTGCTAAACCTGGAAGCAGTTGGCTCCCGTTTAAAGAGGTATTACATGCAAGAGGGAGAGTACAATGTAGAGACACTTCCTGTTCTTGCTGCACCGTGTACTTGACCTTCTACTTCTCTTGCTGTTCTCTTACCATATCAAAATTGTAGCCTGAGACTGTCTTCTCAGCTGTCAGCACAGTCAAGCTGGGCACTAAAGCACCATAATTTTTTGTCTCTAGCCAGTCCTGATGATTGTCTGTTACTGCATTTCTACCCCTTGAAATTATATTTTTCAAATCTTGCATCCTCTGCTATCTGGGATGCTGTCAGCTTTGGAGCAGAGGACTTTATTTCTTTTAAATACTGTCTTTCTGAAACTGCTGTTGGAGTTTAGTTGATTTAAATTTTCAACAAGTTAATTCTTTGTTTATCTAAGTGTAGTCCTTGGGCTCTGTGGCTGCCTTCAAATTATCAACCCTTCCCAGAGGTCATTTGTCAATTAAGTCAATTATTAGTATTAAGTCAATTGTGTAATCTTCTCTTAGTTTGTGGGTCTGAAGAGAAAC
Organism: Regulus satrapa; assembly: GCA_013396955.1. NCBI lineage: Eukaryota > Metazoa > Chordata > Aves > Passeriformes > Regulidae > Regulus > Regulus satrapa. The sequence continues at coordinate 1,341,338 of VWZN01009801.1, read as the reverse complement.
AAAATGTTCACTTGTCTATCCAGAGCCAGCCTGGTGTTTTTAAAACCTTGCCTGACAGAATGGAGGCTTTACATGCAAATATACCTTTTTTCCTTGTGCTTCCTCTTCTGCTTTGCAGAACAAACAAGATTCAGATACATAAACAGGAGATTGCTGAATGCTGCTGCCTTTAACCACAGCTCAGACATTTATAAATACAGGAACAAACCTCTTGAGGAGCATCATCTGTTGTGACTTTGGTTCTTATCACCGCACAGGGTATACTTGCTGCAGAGAGGATGTTGTTTAGTTTTTGTAATTTTCATCCTAAACTGTATCTGGATTAGCAGCAGGGCAAGGGTGCAAAGAGTTTAGGAGGAATCTTTGTTTTCTGGAAGATGGCCACCGTTAAGTCTGGTTTAATGTTGTTTTTGTTCTTACTGTTAAGGTGAATGTCAACCTAAAAGAAAAATTTTCTTTGAAATAGGTAATGCTGAGTTTGCAGCAAAGAGCACAGAAACGGGCCAGTTACCTCTTACGCCTTGAAGAGATCAGCCCTTGGTTGGCTGCCATGCTGAACACTGAAATAGCACTGCCTGGAGAGGTGTCCACCAGGGACACAGTCACCATCCACAGTGTGGGCAGCACCATCACCATCCTGCCAACCAAAACCAAGCCTAAAAAGCTGCTTTTCCTGGGTTCAGATGGGAAGAACTATCCCTACCTGTTCAAAGGTAAGTAATAGAATTTTCCTCATACCAGGTACTGTCTCTTGTAACTTAGACTGTGTTAAAGTTAGGAAGGTGGCATAGTACAAGTCTAGTTTTATTTGCCTGAATGATATAGAGAAAGAGGAGTTTGTAGCATTTGCTCTCTCTTCCCTACCTCTCACTTCACCATGTATTTTTCAAGGAATTTTGCCTTGTGAAACTGTAAGTCAAGTCCCAAGGCTTTCATCAGAGGCAATGCTCTGCTCGCATATTGAGAGGATTAGCTGGATGCAATTTTCGGGAAGCCCCTTAATGTAGCCCCTAAAGGAGGACTTAAGGGACGTCTTGTTTTCCCTGCAAGGGAAAGGCCCATTTGTTTCGCTGTAACAGTGTGTACTGCTCAAAGAGCAAGCTGCCATAAACTGGTAGGTAAATGCCATGTGAACACTTCAGTTTAGGCCAAAAAACTCATCCTTAATCTACATATTATAAAGATATAGTCTGAAATGCAGTAAGTTTTTAAAAATGCTAAGTTTTGAGCTTTAGATTATTTTTTTTCATCTAGAAGCTAAACTTCTAAGCAAATGTATTGCAGGTTTGGAAGACTTGCATCTAGATGAGCGAATCATGCAGTTCTTATCCATTGTGAACACCATGTTTGCCACGATCAACCGGCAAGAGACGCCGCGGTTCCATGCAAGGCACTACTCGGTGACACCTCTGGGGACAAGGTCAGGCCTCATCCAGTGGGTGGATGGGGCCACACCTTTGTTTGGGCTCTACAAGCGCTGGCAGCAGCGGGAAGCTGCTTTGCAGGCACAAAAGGTAACGGCTCTGTGTTCTGTTGAGTAGAGCAAGGCAGAAGAGAAATGCTAGTTTTGATTTGCTTTGTAATTCTAAGTCACGTAGTCTTACAGGGATTGTTTTGTTCATAATAATGCAGGAAGGTTCTGTGTATTCATGTGTCTTAGGACTTCACCTAAAGTCAGTAATATTGCATCTCTTATATTTATATATAATTAGCATATGTAACATAAAAATGCTGGCATTCTGGCATGATAATTTGAGGAAACTGGTTTTTACAAATAGAATTGACCTTCGTTGAAATTATTTTAGTTCCATATCTTGTTTACTCATTCTCATTTCATTCTGAAAACAGTTTTTGCAGTTATATTTATGGGATGTACTTTGAGAGTAGAATTATGCCAAAACAATGTGTTTTCAGGTTATGTAGACCTTAACTACTGAATGTTCAAAGCAGTCTCTGAGCTGTGGAAATCATGCTCATTTGAGGCATTGATTTAATATTTCATTCTTAGCAAAACTGAATTTGGGATATGTTTCTGTGATAATACATCAACAGCCATATTTACCTCTTCTAGGCCCAGGACTCTTATCAGACCCCTCAGAACCCTGGAATAGTTCCTAGACCCAGTGAACTTTACTACAGTAAAATTGGACCTGCTTTGAAGGCAGTTGGGCTGAGTCTCGACGTGTCACGTCGTGACTGGCCCTTGAATGTCATGAGGGCTGTTCTGGAAGAACTAATGGAAGCAACTCCCCCAAATCTCCTCGCTAAGGAGCTCTGGTCATCGTGTACCACACCAGATGAGTGGTGGAGAGTTACACAGGTGAGTTGTAACAACTGTCTTTAACATAGGAGAGGCTGTGGTTTTAAGGGGATGAGGGGCAACAAATGCCAGAGGTATGATACTTGTGAGTTTGGAGAGCTAGTGTTGCTGTGAGTTGGATGAAATGTTGGCAATTGTGCCATCTGGAATTAAAACATGGGTTTAGACCTGATAAGTCTATGTTGTTATACTAGAATTATCAGCTTAAAAACTGAAAACTCTTGTAAGGTACCATCAAACAACAAATAGAAAGCTGCTTGGAATAAGTTGGGCTTGATTTGTGTTACACTTAAAATACTGTTTTAAGAGTAGTCAGTCCAGTGTGTTGGCAGAGGATTCCCACAAATAATTTTTTCCTGAAACTCTCTTTTAAGTCATATGCAAGATCCACTGCAGTTATGTCCATGGTTGGCTACATCATTGGTCTTGGAGACAGACATCTGGATAATGTTCTTATAGATATGACTACAGGAGAAGTTGTCCACATAGATTATAATGTTTGCTTTGAAAAAGGTAATTTAAAAAATGCTCTATGTTATTCAAATAAAAGGTTTTCTTTCTTGGTAATTAAAAGAAACAACTTAATTTTTTATCTTAAAGGGAAGAGCCTTAGGGTCCCAGAGAAGGTTCCGTTCCGGATGACGCACAACATTGAAACAGCACTGGGAGTAACAGGAGTGGAAGGGGTGTTCAGGCTTTCTTGTGAGCAGGTATGGCAGGAGATTTGAAAACTGAGGGCCAAATACTGCCTTAGAACTTCTGTTCTGCCTTCTGTTGCTTGTTTATACAGCCTTCACCTTTCTGCTGTGATTTTAATTGGATTTGCTTTAGCTATATCTTATGGTAGGTATTTAAGAACCATGAGATTGTCTGATAAATGCACATGCAAGTAGTGATACAATTAAAATTTAGGGTGAAAGGGGGACTTTAGTTGTCTATTAAAATGTTATGTTTTTCCTGAATTTTATTTTAGATGTTTTGCTTGCCCTCTTCCTTTGGGACTTATGACAGATATGTTTTTAAAAAGAAAAATGCTCTGAAGAAGGGAGATGTTTTCCTCCTTAAGTGTCTATGGCTTGTGCATAGAGTTTGTGGGGAAGGCTAGATCTTCCTACAGGCTTAGCTGCATTTGTACCCTGGTGTTCCTCCTGTCTCTGTAGTAGCTAGGGATACATAATGGATTTCTGTACCTACTCAAGTACAGCATTTTGCATCTAAGTTTCCACTACTCTACAAGGATAACACAGAATCAGAATGGATCTGTTTAAAACACAATGCAGGTCCTTCACATTATGCGGCGTGGGAGAGAGACTTTGCTTACACTGCTGGAAGCTTTTGTTTATGATCCACTGGTGGACTGGACAGCTGGAGGCGAGGCAGGGTTTGCTGGGGCTGTCTATGGTGGAGGTGGCCAGCAGGCTGAAAACAAACAGAGCAAAAGGGAAATGGAAAGGGATATTACACGGAGTCTCTTTTCCTCAAGGGTGGCTGAGATAAAGGTGAGTTTGCTAAAATAATTTTCTGTTTTTAAGCCAAAGTAGGGTCTGTGCTTTCATTTTATTTATTTGCATTTTGGGAATGGGGAGAGATAGGTCATATATCAGCAATAGTTTGAGTTTTATTGTGATAAATTGAGTTTGTATGAAGGGAAGTGTTTATATTGAACTTGCAAGAATTTAATTTTCAGTTTCTGCATGCTTAGGTCTAAAAAACATTTTAGTACTTAGCCTGAATTTGGGCTAAGAGAATAAAAATAGACGTTTAGAAAGCAGTGTAAATAAAGAATGGATGTTAGGATTTGGCAGTTGCAGCACTCACTGAAAGCAGTGCTAGATGAATGGCGTTGTTCAAGGGTTAAGTTCTGCCATATCTCACTTTCTTTTGCCAGTTTGATTTAATGCAGTTCAGTAACATCTGTGTCTTGATTGCAGGTTAACTGGTTTAAGAACAGAGATGAAATGCTTGCTGTGCTGCCAAAACTGGACAGTAGTTTAGAAGAGTACCTGAACCTGCAGGAGCAGTTAACAGATGTAGAAAAGTTGCAAGGAAAACTACTGGAAGAGATAGAATTTCTGGAAGGTGCAGAAGGAGTGGATCATCCTTCCCACACACTTCAGCACAGGTACAGAGGAGGCAGTTTTGTCAGAAGTCTCACAGTTCAATACAGATGGTGTTTTAACAATGTTCTTAAGGGTTAAATGTTAGAAATCTGTATGTGAGTGAATGGCTAGGTAAAAGGTGTTCTTGCAGTAAGCAGGTCACTCCTTGTACAGAGCTACTGAAACCTTTTCCTGTTGAATAATCTTACTTATGTTCTGCACCTCATACTCCATCAATATAACCTGTGCTAGTCCAAGTTCCACACTTGACCCTCAAGGCAAGAGAGGGAATGTTCTGAATGTGGTGTCCCATCATAATAATCTGCATAAGGGAGCTATTGATTAAAGGCACAAAAATCTTTTGTTCTAAGTTCCCAATTATTTTAAGTTATTTTTGAAGGTTATTTGAAATTAATCAAGTATTTCAGAATTGCATGAATAGACACAGACATTAATTACTTTGTAGGAAAACAGAATTAATTAATAATACAACACTCTTAGTTTTATGTAATTGGTGAGAACGCATTCATTTCCTGGTTAACGGTTGTATTGTTCATTATCATTCTATATTCTATGATGTTAAGTATTTTCTTTCTTGTAGTACTTACTTAATTCTGTGGCTTCAATAATTCAGGTATTCTGAGCACACACAATTGCAGTCTCAACAAAGAGCTGTCCAGGAAGCCATCCAGGTGAAGCTGAACGAGTTTGAGCAGTGGATAACCCATTACCAAACTGCCTTCAGTAATTTAGAGGCAACACAACTTGCAAGTCTGCTCCAAGAAATTAGCACACAAATGGATCTAGGTACAAAATAGTATTTCTGGGGGTGGTTTTTATGGTTTGAAAATAACTTGAGTTTACTATCAGGAGACATTATGAGTCCTGAGTATCCTCTAACTTAAAGGCAATGATCTGTATGTGATAAATTAAAAGAAAGGGGCTTCTTCAAAGGGTGATTCAGAACACTTGAGGGCCAAGCTGTCTGAAGAAACTAGTCTGTCTTACCCTACCTGGGCATGAGATTCTCTTACCTTGTGCTTGAAATTCTCAACATGAATTCTCTGTGCTTAAGTAAAAAAAATGTTTTTTAAAAGGTGCTAATGCTCAGTATTTGTATGGTATAAAATGTGTCTTCAGGCACGTCTTTATTTTTAACCTTCTTTCTTAAAAGGTCCTCCAAGTTATGTCCCAGCAACAGCATTTCTGCAAAATGCAGGCCAGGCACATCTAATCAGCCAGTGTGAGCAGCTGGAAGGAGAGGTTGGTGCTCTTCTGCAGCAGAGAAGATCCGTGTTGCGAGGCTGCCTGGAACAATTGCACAACTATGCAACAGTAGCCCTGCAGTATCCCAAAGCTGTGTTTCAGAAGCACCGAGTAGAGCAGTGGAAAACCTGGATGGAAGAACTCATTTGTAACATGACAATAGAGCGTTGTCAGGATATCTTTAGGAAGTAAGTAGACAGAATAAGGACTTGTTCAAAGAATGTAATTTTTAAGCTACTACCCTAATTTTGTCATTAAAATAAATACTTTTACAAGGACCTAGCTAATTGTAAAGCAAACCAAGACTAAGGTCTAGAAATTAGGAGTAAATATAAAAAACTGCTTGAACAACATCATTTCACACCAGAGAGTTTAATCTGTGTACTTCAGCAGGAAAATGAAGTCATATTGTCCTGCAATGCAGAACACTGCAGAACAAATGCAGAATTCATGTTTATGGCTTCAGGGTAGTGATGTTTTGGGATATTTTTGAGGAGATATTAAATTAAGGAAATTTTTAAAAAATGAATTTTATTTTTTCTTAATCTAGTAGATTTTCAAGTGGTTTCTGGTTCTTTTTTTCTTCTAAAGTTGGGCTGTTTCAGCATTATTACGGCTCAGCTTAAAAGATCTAGGTTGTTTGAGCATTTGCTCTGAAATCTCTATCCTTTTGTTTTATCTTCTATTCATTCTTTGCTTCAAGGACAGTCGCCTTATGTCCTTATAATATATTAATATATATATGTAGCATAATATATATGTCCTTACATTCTGCAAGTAGGTGTGGAACACGGTGCATTTTAGGGAAAAAGGAAAGCGTTGTTGGGTAGTCCTGAATCCCTCGTGGTGTTGAGAGTTGAGGAGCAGGTGCTGCAGGAAGGAGCCGAGTGCTGCCTGCTCCCCCTGCGAGGGGAGGTGCAGTGCCACGCCCGTGCCTTGCAGGTACGAGATGCAGTACGCGCCGCAGCCGCCGCCCAGCGTGTGCCAGTTCATCACGGCCACCGAGATGACGCTGCAGCGCTACGCGGCCGACATCAACAGCCGCCTAATCCGGCAGGTGGAGCGCCTCAAGCAGGAGGCTGTCACCGTGCCCGTGTGCGAGGAGCAGCTCAAGGAGATCGAGCGCTGCATCAAGGTCTTCCTGCACGAGAACGGCGAGGAGGGCTCGCTGAGCCTGGCCAGCGTCATCATCTCCGCTCTGTGCGCGCTCACCAGGTGAGTTCCCTGCGGGTGACGGCCCGGCGGCGCTCTGCGAGGAGCACACCGCATCAAACTAAGCCGCTCCGTTCATCCAGGCGAAACCTGATGATGGAAGGTGCAGCGTCCAGTGCTGGAGAGCAGCTGGTTGATTTGACATCCAGAGATGGAGCCTGGTTCCTGGAGGAGCTTTGCAGCATGAGTGGGAATGTCACATGTCTTGTGCAGCTGCTGAAGCAGTGTCATCTTGTACCCCAAGACTTAGATATTCCAAACCCCGTGGAAGCATCAGAAGCTGTTCACTTAGCCAATGGAGTATATATCTCACTTCAGGTGATTCTTTTATGTTGCTTTTCCCCCCCATCCTTCAATGCTTCAGTGAAGTCGTTCTTAATAGGTTCTTCCTTAATGGGCTAAATGTTTGTTTATGATGCTGCTCAGGTTTTTTCATAAGTCTTGCTCCTGATTTGCTGGATGTGATTGAACCTACAGGCATTTGCTTCTGTCAATTATGTTTTTATTGGTTGAAAGGAACTGTTTTGATCTATACATGTCAGATTGTAAAAACTACTGTTGAGTAAGTAACCATGGGGAAGGGGTTGGTGTCAGCTTTATAAACACACCAGATTCATGTCTGCTTTTCATTTTTCTGTTCTGTTGCTGGCAGTCCAGAACAACTTCCAAACTGTTCAGACTGTGTTCTTTCTGCTCCTGCTAAATTTTACTTACTTTCACCTGAAGCAAACAGTTTCAGATAAACTCAAAAAAAAACCAAACCTGTTTACCCTGAGGAGGCCCCTGTCTCCAGTATTGGGAAGGAGAAAAATGCATTTAAAGTTTTGTGGTTCAGACACATTTCCACATTATTAAAAATAACAAAAAAACAATGGAGGGCAGTTGGAGTGAAATATCTGCTGAAGACTGATGTGCTTTATAAACTGTGGCTGGTTAAATAGATTTGAGGCTTTTGGTTTCATTGTATTGTGTTTGAGAAATGTTTTCCTATCAAGCTGCAGAAGTGCAGCATTTGTATTTTCATCAGTTTTTTTCCCTCTTTGAAGTTGCAACATTTCAGAACTGTTTCAGAAATGTACATGGCAGCAGTGTCACTGCATTGCAGTGGGGATCTTTCACCCACACATTGTTGTCCTCCCTATGTAGCTCTTGGATAAGATGTGCTCACTGAGCTCAATGCTCTGGGCAGATAACAAGTTTTTTTAGTGTGTTTCATCTCCTTTTGGAGACAGAGCATACTGGTTCTGTCTGTAGCTGCCTTTAGCCCTCTGCTGCATTCTGTTTGGGGGAAATTGCTCTCTGCCACATCAGGTACTGTTTTTCTTCCCTGCATTGGTTTCTGTGGCAAAATTACGACTACCTGGTAAGTTTTTGCTACTTTTCCTTTGTCTAGTCCAATGTGTTTAGCAAATCATAAATTCAGTAAATGATTTAATTTGCTCATACTTATGTAATGGAAAAGAAAAGCTGACATTGATGAAACCAGTTCACAAGTTATGAACTCTGCCTCCCAGCCTCTGCTGAGGATGGCTGTCAGGTATTGCTGTTGGTGCTGTGGAGATGGTTGTTGCCATGTTGCTACACATGTCAAACCTTTCGCTTTGTACAGGGTTTAATGTATTCCTGATTTCTTCAGAGTTAATCCAAGTTTTGACTCTTGGCTGACCACCATCATGTTATATTTTGGATAATGTCTTCTGCATGGTGGTGTAGTACTAAAATAACAAAAGATGTTGCATGTGATACTTTTTGAGAGGGAAAATTTCTTACTTTTTCATTTTTACTTCCCAACAGGAATTGAACTCAAACTTCCGACAGATCATTTTCCCTGAAGCACTTAGGTGCTTAATGAAAGGAGAGTATACTTTAGAAAGTATGCTCCATGAATTGGATAACCTTATAGAGCAGACAACTGATGGAGTCCCTTTGCAAACGTTGGTTGAATCTCTTCAAGCTTACTTACGAAATGCTGCTATGGGTATAGAGGAGGAGGCACACACTCATTACATTGATGTTGCAAGGTAAACCACCTTTTTTTCAGGTGTGAGAAAGTGAAGACCGAAGAACATTAGTTTGTCTGAAATTATTTTTTGTTTGATATACAGGCTTTTCTTGCCCAAGAAAGAAAAGCAGAGTGCAGGATGTAGTGTGCACTTGTTTCCTCTCTGTTTATCCACATGCATACACAGAAATATGGAGCTGTGGCAATTTACACTTACATCTGCTTAAAGCTGACCTTTGTTAGTCAACTTCTTCCAAAATACATAGTTGTGATTTTATATTTGAAGTTAAAAGATGCTAAAAATAGGAGCTAGTTCATTAGTTTGTGGGAAGAACCTGTGAAAGGGAGAGCTTGTAACCATGGCACTCCTCATGAGGAGGTTTGATAGCAGCCTTTGCTTAACGAGTCAGTGACTTGATTGAAAAAGCAAACAGACTTGTGCATCTTGTAATGTGGGACAATACATTTCTGGACAGGTGCTTGGTACCAAACAAACCAAAAATCTTCAAGTGGTGTTTCCCTTGAGCTAGTTGTGGTGGCTCTATCAGTGGTACAGTGGATCTGTGGAATCGGTCAGTTTAAGAAAATTCTGTTTATTGAGGACTAAGGGAAACCATGCAAATTTTCTTTCTTTTTTTCCTTTTAAGAGTACTTCATGCTCAGTATGGTGAACTGATTCAGCCAAGAAATGGTTCCGTTGATGAAACTCCCAAAATGTCAGCTGGTCAGATGCTTTTGGTAGCTTTTGATGGAATGTTTGCTCAAGTGGAAACTGCATTTGGTTTATTGATTGAAAAGGTATGGATTTGTTCATTTTGGAGTACTGTTTGAGTCAGAATTAGGAAACCTCTAAAAAAGCCAAACTAATTGATTTCCTTTGCATTGCTCAGCTAAACAAGATGGAGATACCCCTTGCTTGGCGTAAGATTGACATAATTAGGGAAGCCCGCAGCACCCAAGTGAACTTTTTTGATGATGACAATAATCGGCAAGTTCTGGAGGAAATTTTCTTTCTGAAGAGACTGCAAACAATTAAAGAATTTTTCAGGCTCTGTGGTACCTTTTCTAAGACACTGTCAGGTAAATAAATATTGTCAAATATGCCATTATCCACTTCTCATCCTGTTCAGAAGAATGTACTTTTTGCTATAGCTTACCCTTGATATGTGGTAAGGAAGCAGAAACTAAAAATTAATTCCTGTGCTTTTGCTATGTTTGTAAGTCAGGTATTATTCTTCTGGATGCATCAAATGTTTATTTTATAACAAATACTATTCCTTTCCCTTTAAAAGGAGTCAGTTCACTTGAAGACCAGAATGCAGTAAATGGACCTGTTCAAATTGTGAATGTGAAAGCCCTTTACAGGAACTCTTGTTTTAGTGAAGACCAAATGGCCAAGCCAATTAAGGCTTTTACAGCAGATTTTGTGAGGCAGCTTTTAATTGGCCTTCCAAATCAAGCTTTGGGACTGACCTTGTGCAGTTTCATCAGCGCTCTGGGTGTCGATATCATTGCTCAGGTAGAGGCTAAAGACTTCGGAGCAGAAAGCAAAGTTTCTGTGGATGACCTGTGCAAGAAAGCTGTGGAGCATAACATCCAGATTGGCAGGTTCTCGCAGCTGGTAATGAACAGGGCCACAGTCCTGGCCAGCTCCTACGACACGGCCTGGAAGAAGCATGACCTGGTGCGCAGACTGGAAACCAGCATTTCCTCCTGCAAGACCAGCCTGCAGAGAGTGCAGCTGCACATTGCCATGTTCCAGGTGAGAGCCCAGCACGGCCTGGGGCTGAGAAAAGTGACAGTCAGTTACAGTGTCTGAGCACAACAAACGAAGTATTTTGATGAATACTGTTCCAAGGTATTTTAATGGACTTTATAGGGTATTTTGGTTTTCATTATGCTGTAGATCTATGAGAAACAGTGTTATTGCTAGCTTTTTTTTGAAGACTAGCTGCTTTACTAGAAGCAAATCAATCCATACATGTAATTTTTCTCAATAGCCATTAATTTGTTTTTTAGAAAATAGGTAATCTGCAGGCTTTCTTACCAGCAATGCTGTCCCTTTTTCTCAAATAAATTATGACTTTAAGGGAGGAGATAGCATAGAACAGGGGGGAATGAGTTGCTGAATGTAATTTTGTCATTTTTCCTTCAAAGTTATAATGCATTGACTGTCTCCTTGCTTCACTCTTTGCTTCATTAAAAATAGAAATAGCAGCAGTATCAGTCCTGAAAAATGCTCTTCTAAGGCTTTAGATAAATGCCATTGTGTACCTTTACATGGGTATTCAGCTGTGTTGTACTATCAGTGTTCTTTATTTTATAGTGATATGTAAGTTAAGAGACAAGGCTTTCTCCAGGTCAGTTAATAAACCATTTCATAGACTGGTAAGCAAAATTGTCTTGGTTTTAATGTATCACAAGTGAATTGTTCCTGAATACTGATGGCTTTTTGTTCAGCTCAAAAAAATTTGTATCAATCCCTTCTAGTAAGTTAGTGAATTGATAATTGGTATAAACATCCAACCCAGCAAAACATAATTTACAACTACTTGTATAATTTAATACTCTCGAATATTTAGAACTTTCAGTTGTGGTACTGTCTGACACACAGCCCTTTTAAGTGCCCTTACTTATGAAGGGTACCAGAGCTGGTACTGGAATAGCTGTTTGTGATGCAAAGTGTTTTGTGTTGAGCAATATTGGTAATCAAGTGTTGCTGTTCCTTTGTTAAAGTGGCAGCATGAAGATCTCCTCATCAGTCGCCCCCAGGCTATTTCTGTCACGCCCCCACCTCGTTCAGCAATTTTAGCCAGCATGAAAAAGAAACTTCACACGCTCAGTCAGATTGAAGCTTCCATTGCAACAGTCCAGGTATGTCTGTTTTGGGGAGGGTTGTTCAGCAGCACATCAAAATGTGACTAACACAAACTGCAAAATCATCTGCCACCTTCCAGTTATGTTACCTGGCTTGCTGTCTTCCACAAATGTTGGGGCTGTTGTCATTGATCTCCTTCAGTCCATGTGATGGATACTGTTACATTGTTTTATTTTGCTGTCTCATCCAAAAAGTTCTCTTTGGAATAGCAGTAAATCTCTTTGAAGAAATTTACAAACCTTTCTTTGAGTTATTTGCAATACAATGGAGGGATCCCTATGATGTTATATAGTTCTTAGTCTAGAAATCTGATGACTTTTTTTTTTTTTGCAAGTTAAAATCTAGGCAGGTAGATTTTCTATAACAATCAAATCTAGTTGTGATGTGTACTGGAAGTAAACTTTTAAACAGCATAAACTAACATGTCAGTCGTGAATGCCACAGTATTCTACATATATGGGCATAAGAAAGTGCCTGCATGTGTTATATATGCATAATTTATTTAAAGTCGGGCTTCAAATGGTATATATCAGTATGAATTATCTGTATGGGTTTTTTTCTTTCCCAATGCAGGAGAAACTAGCAGCACTTGAAGCAAGTATTGAGCAGCGTTTGAAATGGGCAGGAGGTGCTAATCCTGCACTGGCCCCAGTCTTGCAAGATTTTGATGCCACTATTGCTGAAAGAAGAAACCTTGTACTGAAAGAAAGTCAAAGAGCCAGTCAGGTACTACAGATAATTACAGTGCTCTTGACTCCATGAGTGTGGTCACTCTTCATTTCTTACTTCAGGTTTATGTAGACGATGTTTTTTTGCTTTGCACTTAAAGAGCAAACATAGATAACCAAATACTTCTGGGAATCCCACTTGAAAGCAGTAGGAATAATCTTTGTGAGAATTGCTGCAGTGTTGGATGACCCTGGGATGATACTGCTACTGTAACAGAGCAGTATCTGTGTGTTTAAAATCCTTGCTTCAAAGCACATGGGAGAACCACTGTTTTCTAATGGACAGTTGGAGTGGAATAATTTTTCTCACTCTTGCTTTGATTTTCAGGTCACTTTCCTTTGCAGTAATATCATTCATTTTGAAAGTTTACGTACGAGAACAGCAGAAGCCCTAAATCTTGATGCTGCATTGTTTGAACTCCTCAAACGCTGTCAACAAATGTGCTCCTTTGCATCCCAGTTCAACAGCTCAGTGTCTGACCTGGAGCTTCGCCTGCTGCAGAGAGTGGTAAGCACAGGGCAGAGCAAAGCATCAAACGTTTCAGAATCACTTCAGGGAGTTCTCAGTTTTGTCTTCCATTCCCAGTGTTATGTATACCTTCAGATGGGGTGTGGCTGCAGGGTTTATGCTGTCAGTTAAACCCTTGGCAGTGCCATTTACACAGCAAGTGAATTTTATCTCTGGGTGCAGATAAAAAAATGTTTCTGTTATTTTTAGGGCACTGGTCTCGAACATCCTATTGGCAGCTCTGAATGGCTTCACTCAGCTCACAAGCAGTTGACCCAGGAGATATCTACACAGAGAACAGTACAAACAGAAAGAGAACAGCAAATAGAAACAGTTTGTGAAACAATTCAGAATCTGGTGGATAGTATTAAAACTGTGCTCACGGGTCATAACAGACAGCTTGGAGATGTCAAACATTTACTGAAAGCTATGGCAAAGGTATGCCTGAAACATCCTTACATTTATTCCTCAAACCCATGTCAGTACAGCCTAAGAAAAGTAACAGTTCTGGCTTTGTGCTTTGTAAAGTATCTAGAAAAAGCGAAATGTTTGTGCATATGCAGTTCAAGACATAAAGTTTGTGTTTAAGAATTCATAAAGCCTTCTGGCATTAGCCTTAGCAGGCTTTGGTCGAACTGAACCTTTTCTCTGTCTTGGCAGTTGAAACATTGTTTTTGTAAATCCTTTTGGTTTTTAATCTGTAGAAATTTTATAATTTAAAAATGTATTTCTTCATACATAACTACTGTAGATTCTAGTTATTTGTAATCAAATGACAAACTGAAGGGCTGAAAAGGCTAAGAAATGCTCCACTTTATTCTCTTAGCCAGAATGTAGCAGTTGACCTTTTTGCACTTCTTGGTTACAGGATGAAGAAGCGGCTTTGGCTGATGGTGAAGATGTTCCCTATGAGAACAGTGTTAGGCAGTTCCTGGGTGAATATAAATCGTGGCAAGATAATATTCAGACAGTTCTGTTTACATTAGTTCAGGTTATGGGTCAAGTCCGCAGTCAGGAACATGTTGAAATGCTGCAGGAAATAACTCCCACCTTGAAAGAACTTAAAACACAGAGCCAAAGGTAAGAGAGTACCTCTTTCACCTCGTCTCAGGTGAAAAAAGGCATTTTGCATACCTAGTTTCATGTAGCAGGAGCACATCATGGGGCACATACTTGATGATTTTCTTAGAACTCAGATCTTGCAAAATTCGAATTAATTTAATTTTTGGGTTTTCAGTAAATCAAGTAGTTGCGTGAGTATTTATTAACTGTCTTATGTTTCCCAGTGTCTACAATAATCTGGTGGGGTTTGCATCACCCTTAGTCACGGATACAGCAAATGAATGCTCCAGCCCAACTTCAGCTGCTACATATCAGCCAACCTTTGCTGCAGGTAATGCTTGCGAAAGTACAAACACAAAACCACCAGGAACTGATATTAGAGAGGGGATCATAGCTCTTACTGGACTTTGGCATGCAGACAATTTGCTTAATATAAAGAAATTCGTAGCAGTGGAATGAAACTTGATTATGAAGTGAAAGAAATTGGAAAGTGGCAAGATTGAAAACTGGTGTAGAATTTAAAATGAACTTGTTCTGAAAAATTGATAGGTCTATTTGACACACATTTAATTGTGCTTTTTCTTGCTTATATAAAACGCTATTATTTTGAAGACTTTAAGCACTTTTACACTTTCTTTACAGCTGTACGTAGCAATACAGGGCAGAAAACTCAGCCAGAGGTGATGTCACAGAATGCAAGAAAGCTAATTCAGAAAAATCTTGCAACATCAGCAGATACTCCTCCAAACACAGTCCCAGGAACTGGCAAAAGTGTTGCTTGTAGTCCCAAAAAGACAGCCAGGGACCCTAAAACAGGAAAAGGTAATACAAACCTTAAAAAAAACAACTAGAAAAAATAAAAGACTTTACCACTGACAGCAACTAAAAAATACTTCAGTGGGTTTCCATGCAGGAATGTCAAGTTGCATTAACTCTATTTTGTACCTGTAGCTGTGCAGGAGAGGAATTCCTATGCAGTTAGCGTGTGGAAGCGGGTCAAAGCCAAGTTAGAGGGCCGAGATGTGGATCCCAACAGGAGAATGTCTGTGGCTGAACAGGTGAGTTGAAAGTAAAGTTCCAGTACTGGTCCTTGCTTTAAATACATGCTAATTAGCACATGTGTATGCTGAAGTGTGCCTTCAGGGCTGAAATCGCGTTGTGGATGGGGGTTCCTTTTCAGGTGGGAGCTATTGCAGTGCAAATCAAGGTTGCTGCTGTCTTGTATTGCTGCATTCTCTTCCCCCCNAAAAAGAAAAAAAAAAAAAAAACCAAACAAAAAAAACAACAATGCTTTTGTTTTTCATATGATAGGTTTATGTAAAACCATGAATAAGATAAAACTGCCTTTTGTCTGTCAGTAAGCTGACATTTGTTGTGCAGCTGCTGATAGTCAGGGAGAACACGAGATCTGTCCAGCTACACAAGGGACAGAACTTGTCTGTGTTCATTGACATAACAGCCATTCCCTGCTCTGGGCAGCAGAGTCAGGGACACAGTTGTCTATGTCTGTTTGAGAATGGCGTGGCTACTTTCAAGATAGGGGCTGGGAATTAGATGGTATGTGGCCTTTTTTGCAGTACAACTTCCTGTTCCTTGTGTGGACTGCACGAAATTACGTCTGCAGTTACTTTAGAATCTTTCAGTGAAATATTTGCAGTTGGCATTCGACAGTAAATCACTGAAATGCTTTTAGAATTCTAGCTTATTTTTAATTCCTTGTTTGACCTTTTTAATAGGTTGACTTTGTGATTAAGGAAGCAACTAATCTAGATAACTTGGCTCAGCTGTATGAAGGTTGGACTGCCTGGGTATGAGTAGGGAGACAGCAGCTCGGTCTGGTTCAGCGAGGTCAGACATCCACCAGAATCAACTCGGCCTCAGGCATCCGTAGCCGCACCACAGTCGGTGGTGATGCATACTGGGGCTTAATCTGAGGAAACCTAGGAAATCTCGGTGCACTGGGAAGTGAATCCTGCAGGATAGCTGCACTCAGGGATATGCTAAATACAATGGTCTGCAACCCCCCACGGGTCAAGGGTGAAAGCTCACCGCTTGAGCAACACGGTTTGTCTTTCTGCTACGGAAGAACTGCAAACGCGTCTGGGGGTCAGCTGCAGAAAGAAATCAGGATGCTACAAACGGCAGAGTGATTTGGAACTCAATTCCACCTGACCCTGTGAACAATTCAGGAAACACCGAACCCTGTTCAAAGAAAAACAGAAAAATGGGGCCATGAGGAAATCACAGCAAGGGCAGATTTGATGCATTCAGTTTCTTGTTCCTCTTGTTACGTGGCAGCAGTGCTGGTTGAGTTGACCAGTTAGTATGAGAAAAGGCTACAAAAATGTAAACTTCAGAAATGGACTGAAAGCAAAGAGCTGTACATCAGATACACGCTGCATTGGAAGAACTTCTGAGATAGAAGAAAAAGCCTTTGTTCTCTTCTTTTCCTCTTTCCTTTCACTCCTCCCTCCCAGCCTCTCCTTGCATACATCCCTCTTGGCTTATTCTTGTAGGTTAGGCGTACTTCCAATAAACTTTTAATTTCAGTCCTTCTACTTCACAGTTTAGTCAAATTAACAACTGTTAATTCTGTTTGGTAAACAGTTTTTCCAAAAGCACTGAAAATATAGAACATCAATGATTACTTATGAGTTGGATGGTCAAATGCAAAATGTAATTTTGGTTATTTTAAAGTCATTTTTGTGATTCTATTATGTACAGTTTCTCAAAATTGTCACTGTGCATTTAAAAGTAATGATTCTTACAGGCATTTGATTTAATGTGCACTTCCCTCTGCTTGCAGTGTACACTTTTTTGTAATTCAAATTGTCCCTCCAATCTCATTCTACTGTGATTGCTGTAGTTTCTTTCGTACAACGTAGCTAATCCAGTGTAATCTTTACCTTTTTAAAATCCAGGATAGAGTATCTAGTAGAGTTTTACATTGTTGATGACAGATAAACAATAAAGTGATGTTCTGGTGGAGGTAGAGTGATATGCTTTTTACTTCATTTTCCTAATCCTTTTAGTTCACACTTGTAAATTCTAGTGCTTCACTTCACAGGGGTATACATATAATCCAAGAAATGAAGGACTCTCAAATTTTTGTTCAACTAGATCCATAAAGATTTCTGCGAAGTAATTTTTCTTTGCCATATTTCTTCTATAAATGGTTGTTCAGTAATGCATCTGTAGGGAATATTCCACTGAGGTTTTTTATAATCAGTTCTCAAAGTGTGGTTATGGTCAGAAAAGTCTCTAAAAATGGCATCATCTTCCTTAGATCAAGGTCCTGCTTGTCTGCTGGTTGTCTAAAAGACTTCGTGCTTCATTTTTTAAGTAGGAAAAGGTAACTTTCCTTTTCTTAGAGCAAACAAACTTCACAGAATTCAGCTACAACTGCAGAATTGTAAAGGTGCTGATAGCTAAATCCACAATGCACCCCGGCGTTCTGAACTCAGATAAATTCGTTGTAGTTCTGTATAAAAAGTTTCTTTTGTAAACTTGGTGAATTCATTATGTACAGTTGCTGAAAAGTGCGGGAAGATCCTTAATGCCATTTTAGTCACTTTTCAGAGTACAACCACACTTTCAATAAGGCATTTTTTCTGTCAAAATCCAAGTATTAAAAGATTTGAACCAAGCCCACTACTGGCATAAAATTAATTTAATGGAAAGGGTTTGCAGCAGTTCATCTGAGTAGGAAGCTTGGCTGGTGATTTTTGGATAATGCCAGCGAACTTCTGTTCCTTTCAGTATTTGCACTATGCTGACTGCTCTGCCTCTGCAGTAGGTCTTAGAATTCACTTTCTCCTCTGTTGGCAATTCTGTGTGGACATGCACTTTGAAGTGTAAGAGTTTTCAACAGTCATATGGCCTTCTTTGCACTCTGATTGCCTGATTACCTCTAGGGAAGTCACAGGCTTTGCATCTAACAGTACCCGTGCAAACGCATTCCACTGCCACTGCTTCCTGACCCTCTGCCATGCACGTCGCAGGAAAAGCTGTCGGAATGTTGCAGTGAAGAACATTCATATGCAGAACAAGACACTTGACACTGTTGGTCCTTTTCATTTTTCTCCAGTTAAAAATAACCTTATGAACAATCTGTTGGAGAGGTGTAGTGACAGGAGTGTGTTGTACCTGCTGTTTTGTTTCTTGGAAGTTGAGGGGAAGGGAGGGGTAATGCACTCACCTGTGGCTCATGTATTATACCTCTGCCATCCAGAAATGAAACACTTGTGTGGAGATGGGTTCTTACTGCGTAATTTAATAAAGTTTTAAAAAATAATAAAAAAATACGTTGTTTTAATTTCCTTCTATGTAATACTGTGTGGTCGTGAAAATTATAGGGAAGAATAAAGTGCCTGATACAAATACAAACCAAACCCTAAATTAGAGCAAGATTCTCCAGAGACTTAAATTTGCATAAGTAATGCAAAGGAGACAGCTCAGATGTGCAGGAATTTGTGGGACTGGCACTGTCGACTTGTGTGCTGATGCATTTTTCTTGGAAATGTTGACAGTATAGGAGGTTGGTACAGTCTTGACGAAACCTAAAATTCACATTCTGCTCACTCATCCTGCATAGTAAATAAGATTGTGTTAGTTACATTCTCTTAAAAGATGCTTCTTACAAAGCCATAAGGATACTTCCTTTGTTTTCAGTAAAACTGGTGTTTATTTTCTCTGCAGTGAGGCACACCTAGAATAATGCAGGTCTAGAATTACCTTTCTAAATACATACCAACCAGCTGAAGCTATAGCAGTCAAACAGTTCAACTGATGGCAACTTCTTGCCTGCTGCTTACCTACAGTTGATGTTAACGAAGGGACCGTGCTATAAAGCAGTTTCTCAAAGCCAAATTCCATATATATCTTCAGCAGTTTTGCTACTCCCTCATAATTCTATAGGCTCGTGGTTGAGATGCCCTTGGAAAACCGAGTTGCTTGTTTGCCTCTCTTCCTTCTCTTTTATAAAGCTAGGATGTGAACGTGGCTCTGCCAAATGGATTGCTGGGATGTGTTAAACTGGAGTCGTTAGTGGTATCCTGGATTATTTTCATAGGGTTATGGCACTGTCAATACAACAAATTGAAAATGCAGCAGATCTATATACAGTTAGCAGAAATTTGGTTTTTTAATTTGTAGGGACTTCATCATCTTCATGGTCTGGTTTTGCTTTGCAACAATTAGGTTTGCCCTGAAGGATTATTCTATTTAAATGTTTTGTCTAATTTTTCAAATGTCTGTAAAAGACTCACATCCCTCAAGTTGAAGCTCTGTTTTTCTAAGTGCTGTAGTCTTTAAGGTTAATTTACTTAAATTATTCATCAATATGTTCTATGCCTGGTACATTAGCCACTCTGTTTTAGTGCCCTCAAGTACTTCAAAGGTTTCTTTCATTTTTTTTTTTTCCCCCAAGCTTTTCCTAAAATTAGCAGACACAGTTTTATGCATTAAAGAATTTGACTAGAAAAAAAGTTTGAGATGACATCTGGCATCTGTGTGTTTGTTAATGTGGTCCCAAATTATAAAATGCATTTTTTTTTAATTTAGTGGTGAAGTTGTGAGTATACTGTTAGCATTTTAGCTAAAGAATTTACAGATATTAGCTACAACTACAGCTGTGTACATAAATGCATAACTGATTAGAGTAATTCTGTCATTCATCAGGCTAATTTTTTATTAATAACATATTAATAGCATGTATTAGCTATGCTGAAAGGGTGTAGGCTTGACATGTAAGCTTTGTGTGCGTGTTCTAAGTGCAGAGAGCAATTGCACTCACCCTTTTAAAGGTGCTTTGAAGCCAGTTTGGGGATGTAATTTTCTGCGCATCTGATGAGAGAGAATGTTGGTGCGGGAAAAATTGATTCTATTGCAGCACGGTGTGTGCCATGCATTGAGGCAAGCAAAACAGCTGGGTGTAGCTCAGGTAAGGTACAGGAGGTCCTGAGCTACTGCTGATCCTCTGCCTCCCACACCACGGCTGACATTTTGACAGTGGAATTTATAAACACATGTCTATGTAGGCATTTTTAAATTTGGGGTGGCTCACAAGGCCCTGCTGCTGAGCGAGGGAGGGCTGGGCAGGTGGCAGGGCCCCGCCCTGTCCTTGTTCCACAGCTCTGTGGCCCCTCAGGCATTTTGGGGCTTGAGGGCACCCAGCAGCACTCGCCTGTCCCTCTGCCTCTCTGAGTTGTGAGCAGCACTGAACAGGAGGGAAAGCACATCTGCGGGCCCTCAGGGATGGAGAAAAGCTGCAAGCACCCACCCAGCTGGGGAGTTGGTGTTTGGAAGATGAACACGATGGCCTGAGATGATGGCAATGCCTTTTTCCATTGGTAAGTGCCTGGGTTTTTTGTAGTGAGAGTCACATAAATGGATGAAACCAGGAGCTGGCTGATGGTATCTCATAGCTAGAGCAGTGTTGCTGCAGGGCACTGCAAATATCCGTAGAAATTGTAATGCATCGTAGAACCACTCAGTGGGGAGGGGTTGGAATGGACCTTAAACACCACCTACTCCAACCCCCTGCCATGGACAGGCACAGTTCCCAAGATTGAATCTCCATGGGCAAATCTCACCACCCTTGGTAAAGAATTTCCCCCTAATATCTAGCCCAATTTTCCCCTCTTTCAGTTTGTACCTATTGCTCCTTGTCCTGTCACTACAGTTCCTGATGAGGAATCACTTGTGGGCTCCCTGTTGCTACGAGGTCTGTATGGCTCCATACTCTTTTAAAAGATAAATAAAATTATTGCTGGCATCATCACTTTTTAATGAAATCACCTGTCGTGTGAGCTTTGCTGTGGTAAAATTACAGATTTTGAGAATGAACTCCATTTATAAGTGTAAAATGTTACACAAAAAATACTGTTAGCTTTTAGCGGCATGCGAACTAATTTGAAAGTTATTCAGCATAGAATCCCTTCTTATTGAGTGTTCTAGAGAAGCATCCTGTGAAAGACCAAACCCATTGAGGATGGACATATGTTTACTTTTACACTGTTCTCCTTAGTCCTCTTTTTGTGTCTCCATCAAGCTGGTGCCAGCACAGTTTTGGCGCCTCAGATGTTTTCTTTGCTCTCATTATAGCCTTGCCTTGGATCCAGTGATTACGCTCATTAACACACGAGCCTGAAGCATTTAGAAAGCTGAGTCAGAAACACTATTTATGTCCCAGTGCCTTTCTCCTGTATTTATTCCCATGCTGCCACAGGTTCTGAAGGAAATAAAACACGTTGCTGAGCTTTGATGTTACCAACAGAACTTGCCCAGTGCCGGGCAGTGCTGAGGCCACGCCTCGGGTGTTGTGTCCAGTTCAGGGTGCCTCGGCTCAGAGCGGACACCGAGATGCTGGAGCAAGCTCAGAGGAAGGGAAGGGGCTGGAGCACGAGCTGAGCAGCAGCTGAGGGAGCCGGGCATGTTCATTCTGGAGAAAAGGGGACTGGGGGCGCGGGGGGGGAAACTTTAGGAAGCGTTCAAAAGGAGGCGGTTGACAAAGCGGTGCTCGGTCATAGGCTGGACTCGGAGATATTTTCCACGCAGCTCACGCTGTGACTTGGCGCGGCTGCCCCCGCTCGCCAGGGCCGGCCCTCAGCCCCCTCAGCCGCACTGCGGCGCGGGCGGAGCCGCGCGCACGCTCCGCGCCGTTCGAATCCTCGCAGCCAAC
>VWZN01009801.1:1252243-1312783 GCA_013396955.1 Regulus satrapa | reverse complement strand
AGCGCGGGGCAGCGGGCGCGGTCGGGGCCGGCGCGGTGTCGGTACCCGTGGGGACAGCCCCGTGTGCCGGCGGAGCCGTGCCCGGGGCAGGGACGGCTCCGCGGCCGGTACTGGCAGCACCCGCGCTCTGTCCCGCGGCTGGGCTGTGCAGTCAGCGCTGCCGTGCCGGGCGGGCTCCGAGGCTCCTCTTCGCCAGCATCCGGGAGCCGTTGCCCGTTGGCCTTTCCGGAGCGGTGTTCGGGAGTCCTGCAGGGTTTTTGCAGATCAGTGAGCTAATAGAGCAACACCGTCTGTTGCTCTATTACCACGTAGGATCTCGTTCTCGCACAGCATTGGTACTGTGCCGCTGGGTTTTAAGACCAGCCCGATGTACCTGAGGAGATGTCACACTGACATGGTGTCTGGATGGTGGTTTTGAAATCGTGCGTGTGCTTTGATAAAGCCGAGTTTATCTGTGTCAGCTTTCCTGACGTGTTACGGCAGTGGTGACTCTTCTTGATCGCAGCCGGGCGTGTGACTCGGTTCTCTTGAGAGTGGTTTTTAAGGCTTGATGCGAGTTCCCGTCGGTGTCGGCTCGCTGAGCTCTACAGTCAGCCCTGAAGGAAGCGCTGCTCAGGCTCTGTGTGCCGAGGAGCCGCTGCGGTAACCGCTGCCCTCCCCGCAGGCACCATGGTGCGGATGAACGTTCTGGCCGATGCTCTCAAAAGCATCAACAATGCCGAGAAGCGTGGGAAACGCCAGGTGCTCATCCGGCCGTGCTCCAAAGTGATCGTCCGCTTCCTGACCGTGATGATGAAGCACGGTGAGTCTGCCCCCTCCCCGCGCTCGCCGGGGCTGCTGCTGGGTCAGAGGAGGCAGCCGAGGTGCTGGAAGCATTTCCGTGTGGCTAAGTGCTGTCTGTGTCTCTGTCTGCTGGTCTCCTGCAGGTTACATTGGTGAATTCGAGATAATCGATGACCACAGAGCTGGGAAGATTGTTGTCAACCTCACAGGCAGACTCAACAAGGTGCGATTTGTCTTCCTGAGTTCAGTTCTCTTAAGAGGTGTTAATTGAGATTTTTTTTTTATGTAATGTTTGTCTGCTCCATTTATAAAAGAACTGCCTGTAAAGAAGGCAGTTTGTTGAATCTGTGTAGCATGGATATTATCAGTTGAAATAAGAGTAGCATGGATGTTATCAGTTGAAAGGGTGGTTAATTTGTCTGGATTTGAAGTGATATGGGTCATTAGTTACATTTCTTTTAAACTCTGGGTATGTAAGATACGCTTTCAGGGAAGCCTTGCAAGTGCTGTGAATTTCTCTCCCTTCAAAGGCTTTCTGCCTGCCTAGTGCTTTCTGCCTAGTGCTTTCTCAGCCTCTCTGCTATTTAAGCTATCTGGAAGACTTAAGAGATAGGGGCTGAGTTGGTTTCCAGTAGATGTTTGATATCTGCAGATGTGGAGAAGACAAACCTTTCTCCTGCTGGCTGGTGGGCTTTGCTTGCAGTGAGGGAGAGTTGAATGTTACCTTAATGGGTCTTGTGAAGTTCCTGGGGCATATGAGACATTCGTGTGTGTTGGGGAAATTTTTCAGTGCTTATGCCTCAAACTACTGAGCTGTGTAGTTCTGTGGTGACTTGCTGTGCATCATTGCTTGCAGTTCAGCTCTTCAAGTTGGAGTTGGCCCTTCAGTAAAGAAATAAAAAAATTACTTGATCAGAATATGTTGGGGGCTGTTTCATGAATAAATATGCCATCTAAAAATTGTGGAAGGCAGATAATCCTGACACCCCCAAATTACTGTAGTAATTACAGTAGACACAGTGGTACATGTCTGTAATAGAAGTGATGTAGATCAGGTTCCAGGATGATTTTGCAGTGGATCTCCTAGGCTTATGGATATAATGTTCCTCTCAATAATTGCAATAAGGGAACAGTTGTTTAGTTCACAGAAATGTGCACAGTGCAGGAAGGTGTGCTTCTGGTTTGGTGCTGGATAGTTGTTAAGATAATTGGAGCCAGTGAGGTAACTGGTGCTGCTTGTGCTCTTGGTCAGTTATATGATTACCTTGAAAATTCCAGAAACTTCTGTGCATGTTCATTTCTTCCTGGTTGAACTCTACATGGGGCTGGTTTTTTGCTAGCTGTGTATGATGCATAGAGGTAGAATGTCCGTGAGCAATCTTAGGAATTCTGCTGGTGTTACAGCGTGCTTTTGTGCTCCCCCAGGTGTGGGCATTACGCGGGTGGTGCAGATTCAGCAGCAGCTTAAGGCTCTTGAGGTGAGGAGGAGGAGTGAGGCTGAAGAAGTGACAGGTGTGGGCTTGCTGGGTGTGAGGAAGGACACAGCTCATGCTGTGGAATGTGTGTGTCCCACTTCAGGCAGGGAGCTGCGATCACAGATGTGCAAATCCATGAAGTTCTTCAGTTTGTAATGGAATCCTCTTTTACAGTGTGGTGTAATCAGTCCCAGATTTGATGTGCAGCTGAAGGATTTGGAAAAGTGGCAGAACAACCTGCTGCCTTCCCGTCAGTTTGGGTGAGTACAAGGAAGGGTCCATACGTGTGTTGTGTGTAAAAATGTTACACTCACCAACAGCCTGAGTTAGCTGGCACCTTTCCTCTGATCAGCCTGGAGTTAAATTCCAGTCTAAAAATCCATCCTCCCTATAAATGCCCCTTTAAACCAGTTTTAAAGGGCACTGCTAAAGCAATCTCTTTGGCTTTGGTAAAGTCCTTGTTTCACCATTTCATAATTTAATGGAAAATAGGCCTTTTCTTGTACTTGTTTCAGTTTTGTGAATGGTCATTTTTAAATGGGGGAGGATTATGTAAGTTACCAGGTCAGTAGAAGTAGATTGTGCTGCTTGAATTCACGTGTTATGATTGTGTGCAGATTAATCAGATAGGAAGTGATGAGGGACTTGGAACCTCTGTTGAACAAATCTCCGCAACACAGGAAATCTTATTATTATGCAGTGTATCTTCACAAAGTGTCTGGGATTGAGAGCTGTAAATCCCAGTGCACCAGGATGGCAGAGTGGAATAGCTGCAGGGCCTCAGCCAGTCTGTCCTGGCAAAGGAAGGATGAGCAGTTCTGTGCTGTTTCTGTTCTGAAAGCTCCAGCAGTAGCCTCTGCTTCAGCTGGTCCTATGTAGCTGCTCTGTGTTGTCATGGGGAGTTTTGAGAATATTTACAGAGTGGTGGGACAGGAGACGTGGAGCTGTGGGTGTGTTGGTGGTGCAGGTGTTGGCATGAGCAGGGGCAGCTGCTGCAGATGTAGACGCTGCCCTGCAGCAGGCAGAGCTCAGCGCTGAGGCAGAGCCCACAGCTGAGGAGCTGTCTGGCACTGTGGCACCTCTGCCTGCTTGGGGGAGCAGCATCTGTGCAGCGTGGAAGTGGACTTGGTCTAGAAACCTGTCCAGCAGCTGAACAGGGACTGCCCAGTGGGAACATGCAAGGAAAGAGGCAAATAGTTGGAACTGAAGTCTGTCCTGTGTGTGCTGCAGAGCTGTGTTCATCAGGAGCTGCTTTTGCACTGCTGATAATCCAGTCTCACTGCATTGGGGCCTGTGGGTTCCTGTGTTCTTACAGGAACAGGCCTTGCTGTTTAACACAGATGAAGCTGATGCTGTCAGCTCTGCAGCAGCCTGGAACAGGGAGATAAACTGAACATTTGCTCTCTCTCGGCAGGTACATTGTACTGACAACCTCAGCTGGCATCATGGACCATGAGGAGGCGAGACGAAAACACACAGGAGGCAAAATCCTGGGATTCTTTTTCTAAAACTTGTAAAAAAAGAGGATACTAATAAATTGTTCAAATGTACTCTGGTGTTTCCAGTCGGTATTTTAAAGACTTTGAACACTGCTTGTGATAGTGCTTGTGACAGCTCTTCAATAGTGCTCAAGTTCCAGCTTCACATCAAGTGGTGTTTGGGTTCCACACCATCCCTGGTCACAGTTCTATTTCTGTGAATGATATAATGTACTTCTAAAAGTTGCCAGCGGAGTGGCAGTTTGGGGTCACTGTACAGGGAACCTCAGCAGGGGAGCTCTAATGCTGCACTAATGCTAATCCCAGCTGTCCTGCATGGGCTCAGCACCTGGCAGGTGCTGAGTACCTGTGTCTCCACAGTTACCTGTGTGCAATTCTAGAGTTTCACATTTTGGCTCAAAAATAGAACACATCTTGCCAGAAGCTATTTCTTTGTGGTTAAAAAAGTTGTGGGATTCTGGAATAATTAGGATGGTCAGGGCTTGTTTTCAGATCACAAACTTGTTCCATACTATGCAGTGGAAGGAGTAACTGAGGTTGGGAGCGAATAATAATTGTTTTCCTTCATGTTTCTACTTTGAAAGTGTTTTAGGATACCAGAAATTTGGATAGAGTAGTTGCCATGCAGCTGCTCTGTATGTTGGCACAAAAAAACCCCAACTGTTTGGGATTTCTTTACATTTTCAGAGTGAGGAAATAAGGTTGTCTGATCCTACAGGTAAAGAATATTTAGTATTGAATGAGTTGGTGTTTGGTTCAGGCACATGACAGCACAGTGTCCTTTATGCTGAGAGATCAGATGTGTTTCAAGGCAGTATGTGGAGCAGTGCAACTTTAGGTAGAGGATGGGAAGCAATGGGCTGATGGCATGGTCCTACAACAGCTGGAACTGCCCTGCCTCGTTTCACTTTGGCATCTTACCAGGCAGGAGCCTTTGGAAATGTAGCAAAGCACCTCTAAACCAGCTGCAGAATTTGTGGCTCTGATACAAACAGGGAAACAAATTTTCTTCTTGGTGCTACATCCCATGCCCATTAGGTACGGTTGCTTGAGCTGGAAGTGTCGTGCCTTGAAGGTGATTCTTCATCACAGACCTTGGCATGGAAGTGGCGGGCACCAAGCCTGAACTCAGGAACTGTAGCTCTCTCAGTTCAGTCTGTCACTGGAGAAAAGGAGAAGGTGATGCTGTTCAGTAAAAGGTCTTTGGATGGGCACTGCAGCATCGCCTGCTGTGGTGCTTCCTGGGGAAGGTGAGAGCCAGCCGGGCTCTGAGAGTGCTCACAGGAAATGTGAGAGCACCAGCAACCTGCCTTGAGCCTGGCTGAGAAAGGCAGGGCCCGCAGGCTAAGGCCGCTGGGTCATTTTGGGATGGTTACAGTCACAAAGTGTGGATTGGAGACAGCTTCAGCACCTTCCTCCTCCTTTCCCACAGATGGGATCTGCTTCTGTTTGACTGGAAACAAATCTGCTTAGCTGAAGATCTGCCCACTGAGTTAGAGTAGTTAAAAAGTCAAAAGTCTGTTTCAACCTGTTTTGTTGACAAATTGAGCTACTAAATTGAGTGACAGGTGGGGTTTATCCTGCCCTTAATGGAGTTCATTCTTCCGTACCAGGCACTGACACTTGAGATTTTGTACTTGCTCAGGGTAACCCTGAAGATTGTATCAAGATTTCACTATTCTTTTTTATAAAATCTTGATTTTTATGACATCTAGAATAGAACACATTTCTTATACCTAGTGAAGAATGCCAATGACAGTTTTAAGGCTTCCTTTAGATGAATTTACTACGGGAAGTTTCCTGCTAGTTTGACAGTTGTGTTTTAAATCAGTTTTACACAGGACATGGTAGTTTTTCTGACCCAGCTTAGCTGTGTGTGTCCTTTACCCCCACAGAAACTCATGAGGTAACAATTTCTGACAGATCAGTTGGGAATGAACTGTAAACTTATTCCACAAGCCAGCCCAGCAACTTTAATAGAATTATTAAATGGAAAATAGAGCTCTGATGTAACAAGAACGACTTGGAGGAAAGGAAGCAACAGCAGAAGCACTTTTCCACAGTATGTCTACAAATGTAACTGCACCCAGGCTACCACATGTGGAAGCTGATATGGCTGATTTGAGTTCATGACATAATGTCTGAGCTTGCACTCTCTGGTTGAGAGCTTTCCTCAGCTTTGGAAGGTGGGCTTGGGAGCTGGCAGGAGAGATCATGACAACACAACAGCTTTAAATGGGTCTGCAGGAATTCTGATTCCCAGACATGTTTAAAATCTGAATTTATTTTTTTTTAACCTTGGTGATGTTTAGTGGGTGAGGGCATGTATATGCCTTGGGCAAGCAGTTTGTAGGTAAAAGCATTTTGAGTCAGAAGAGGATTGATTGAGGGAAGAGGGGAAATGGCAGAAAACTGGCAGGGTGGGTGTCCCCTGAGGAAGCCCCCGAATTACCAGGCTTTGCCCTGGTGCTGTGCTGGGTCCCCCATGGTCCAACAGAGCTGCAGGCCGTGGTGCCAGCCTGTGCCCTGCCCAGCAATCTCAGCGAGAGCCAGCTGGAGCTGCAGCCTGCAGCCCTTCCTGCTGCTCAGATGGCCCCTGTCAGCAGCAGCACTCCCCTCCCTGCCAGGGGCTAGAATGGGCTCAGAACTCGATTCACTGGTGAAGGTGAGTAAATTGGAAGTAGCTGGGAGAGGGTTGGTGATGCCCCTGCGAAGTACAGCCCAGTCTCACCTCTGTGGTGGTGATCACTGGTTTGGGTGCCACTGCTCCTTATGCCATGGCTTCCGAAGAGGATGAAGGATGCTCAAACTGCCTGCCTGCCTGCCGTGGATCCAAAGAAACGCCTATTTACTGCTGTGTGGGAAGGTGTCAACAGAGGGCAGCATCCGACCTGCAATCGCTGGGGATTGAGGGAGAAGGTATGAGGAGTATCCTGACTTTTGTGCCCTAGTTCACAATGAGAGTTTTTCCTGTCTTTGATGCTTTGAGCCTAGTTTAAGGTAATATTGGAGGTGAGAACAAGTGTGGATCTTCAAAAAACTGCAGCAGGCTAAGAAACCCAGTGTGTGACAGTGCCTTCACTGGAAATGCACCTTTTCCTCCTCATCCTTTTGTCTAATGCTATTTAGCTCATTTAGATTTAAGACAAGGCTATGTCTTACTGCCAGTTAATGTAAGTATCCATCTCAGTAAATGTCTGGACAGATTGAACTATATGAGAGAACTATTCTAGTGAAGTCAAGGGGTTTCAGAGGCTGGTGGCTCCATTGTTGTTCATGCCTCTGCTCAGGTGCTGCTCTTGTATTAATGCAGTAATGGCTGTAATTTTCCTGATCCTCAGGACAGCCCATCTGATGTGATGGAGCTGGGAACAGTGATGCTGGTGTTACCTTTATGCTGGGGCAGGATTCAAGTTCCTAGTCTAGTTTAATTACATTTTATTAAGGATTTTATCTGCTGGAGCTGCACTTAATCATGGTGTATGCATTCCTGTGGCATTGTCTGCTTTTGGGCAAGATGTTCTAGTAGGGTACATGACCCTTCCCCCCTCAATTTTCAGACTGCTTTTTTAACAGATTTGGGGTAATTCTGTGTGAGGGCCGTGGAAATGGAGAGCATTTCTGCTACTCTGTAATCCGTTGCTATTTCCTCTTGGACCTTTATAATTTATGATTAGGGGTTGATTTTTTTTTTTCATATTTAATTCACTTGATTTATTGTTCCCACTCTGTGAACAAACCATGCCACACATTCTCCAGAGAAGTCTTTTTCCAGGAGCTTGCAATCCCCTGCCTGTCATCTCTAGATGTCTCTCTTGCCTTAATGTTAGAAAATATGAAAAAGGCAAAAGTACAGAAATACTTGGTATGTGATCTTGGATAGAAATGTGTGTATGCAACACTCCTCCATCTTCACCTCCCCACATTAGAGTGGGATTGACCCCTTCATTTGTGGGGAAGAAACGTGGCACAATCAATCCTTCTTGTCTTCCACTGCAAATTAACTCTGCTTTCAGCTGGAACAGGCTTTAAGCAGGGAGAGGCAAGGGTTATATCTGGGAGTAGGGGAAAAGTACCTGATGGATGAGGTTAAAGAAAAGCTGCTGCTGAAGCCCACCTCTGGTCTCAGTCTCATTAGCTCTATGGATGGAGCTCAGTTGGTGTTTGGTCCACTGTTCTGTGTGTGCCAGTTTAAAAAGCAAAGTCCAGGAGTACCTATGACAACTGTAGGTTTTCAGTATCTTTACAAATCAGGCCTTTAACCATAAGTATGGAAAAAAAAAGGGGGGAGGGGAATTAAAGGTTATTTTTTCTGTTTCTCCCTACACCTCTGCAATTCACATGGATGCCTGTCTCCTCACTTGCAGAAACATGCCTGCTGTATTCTTGCATAACAGGATCCTCGACATGATCCACATGGGTGTGTGAGCTGGTAATTAGCACTGGCCCTCCTTCAGTCCTTGGGATTCCTTCCTTGGGGCAGCAACATCAGCCCCGCAGTTAAACATCTGCACTCCTCAAGTTTGAAAGCATTTTTACCTCACTGGGGCAGGCTGTGGTGGCAGAGCTGACTGCACACCTGGCTGTGGTCGTGCTGGGGGCTGTGCTCTGTTCAGAATGGACTCACGGACCTGTCCCTCGTGGGCAGAAACCAAAGCCTTGCTTGTTTTCCATGACTGGTAGTGATTTCTGACTCGGTTCTATTTCCAGTTTAACATTCTAGTCAGCCCAGGTAGCAGGAGCTGAGGTTTTAAGTGAAGCCTTGTGTAGTGTTACATCAGGTGAAAGAGGAGATGTGTGTCACTGGATTTATCTGCAGGCAGGTGTTTGCTCTGAGAGGAAAGCAAAAATCAGGAGGCTATTTTTAGCTCTAAAATACTTTTCTTGAATGACATTCAGTCCTTGCCAGCCTTTGATGAGCAGAGAAATAATCCCTGAAGGGAAGAGCCGGAGGTGCCCGGATCTGTGCTGGGCTGCTGGCAGCTCTGGGGTGCCTGTGGCAGTGCTGGGACAGCTCCTGGGACAGCAGCCACCTGCAGCCACCTATCCCAGGCACTGGCTGAGGGTGAAGTGCTGGAGTGCAGGAGGGTATCTGATTGTGAATAAAATTATTCTAAGCCCATTTTCCTGAGAGACAGTCTGTCCTGTGGAGGAGGACGTGGGGCTGAAAGCCACAAGCCCATGGCACATCAGGAGCCAGCCTTGTTCCCATGCTCTGGTCAGAGAGCCCATCTTGCAAATTGCTGAATTACAAACCCAGTGCTGGGATGTGGTGGCTCCAGAAATAGATACAGGGATAGCACGTAATGCTCCCCGATAGCTGAAATAAAAAGAATTAAACTGTACAAAAGTGTGCTTTAATTGCTAACTCTCTCCTGTCTGCTTAAATCACTAGAAATAAAGGTCTCCTCTTTAGAGATGAGCAGTTCCAGGCAGAACAGACGTGATGGGGGAAACATGTTTGGAATAAATACTGATGTGAATGACACTTATTAGCTACAGTGTGGCATATTTATTTCTCTGTAGTTAGCATAATAGCACAGCTTGAAATGAGAAGGGTTCTTTACTTGTGTCTGCGTGTGTGTGCATAAAAACAGCAATGGGTTGTTCTGGGCAGAATGCAGATGCTTCTGCTGTCTGTGCAATTAGCACGGGTGTTTGGGTGGTGGCAGCTGCTGTGGCAGTGAGTGAGGGGCCCAGGCACGGCTGTGCTGTGGGCAAACTTTCCCTTCCTTGTGTCAAACAGGACAAAAATGAGAGCAGCACCAGCTGCCTCTCCTCCCATCCCAGTGCCTGGCAGTCACCTGCCCTGCCCTGCTCTGCTTTTGGGTGCTCCTGCAAGACCAAAACATCCCTTGCCAGCCTCCCCAGGACTGCTGGCAGGGTGGGCACAACCAACAGCCTCATGTGGAGCTGTGGCTGGAGTGGGAGCCAAGTGGAAACATTCCGATTATCTCACAGGTCAGCCCCAGGTGTGAGGGTGACTGGGTGGAAGCTTGGTTGTCTCCTGAGCAGCCAGCTGGAGATAAGCTAGCTGCTGGAGTGTGCAGGGCACCTTCCCTCCTGCTCCCAGGAACGGGCCCATCCCAGCTCTCAGCCCTGCTGCTCTGGGGTTCCGGGTGCTTGGAGCAGGGATGGGGCTCTGCAGGGCTGTGCCAGGCTCTGGCAGCCCTGCCCCTTCTCCTGCCACGGGGTTTGGCATTTCTCACCCGCGGGGAGGGAGGGCCTGCAGCAATTATAAAAGCATTGGCCAGTTCAGTGAGCGCACCACACACCATTGCTGCCATCCTCCCCAAGGTCCTGGAACAAGGAGGGGAAAGCCAAAGCTTGGCTGAGAGTGTGTCGGGCAGACACTGCCAGCCAGCACAGGAAGAAGGGTCCCCTTGCAAGAGCTTCCAGACAAGTCTGGCACGTGAGTGGTTCACTGGGCATCATCTCTGCACTGATGCTTTGAAACAGCAATTTCTCATCTCTTCTGTGTACATTTTAATGCAAGAATGCATGGGTATGGATGATCTTGGACCTCTA
This sequence comes from Regulus satrapa, assembly GCA_013396955.1. Lineage (NCBI taxonomy): Eukaryota > Metazoa > Chordata > Aves > Passeriformes > Regulidae > Regulus > Regulus satrapa. The sequence continues at coordinate 1,302,498 of VWZN01009801.1, read as the reverse complement.
CTGTCGTGCTTCAGCTTTGAGTGAAGGTGTCTGGTGGATTGCATGGCTGCTCAGGGAAGGAAAGACAACAGAGGGGAGGACAAGGACTTCTACAGAGCTCTTTGCTTATGAAAAACCATAAGGCATTTCAAATAAGAAGCCAAGGTGCTCTCAGGTAGGCTGTGAAAGCTGTCCCAGGAGCCATCTCAACAAGCCTTTTTTTTTTTTTTTTTTTTTCTAAGGGAATAATTGTATTGTGGTAAAAGCATTTACTTGCTAGGTATTTGTCTGCCTTATTGTAGTGTATTCTTCCATTGCTGAAATGTAAGATGAAAAACCTGGGAGTAACAAACTTTCTGTTCTAAACCCACTTGATTGAGTGCTTGGTTCAGAAATACCATAAAAGTGCCAGACCAGGGCTTGAAATATCTCATTACCAGGTGTCAGGCTGCTTATAACTTCCACTCTGGGATTGTTGAGGACTTTTTTTCCTGTTGGTCTTTTAATGAAAATGCCAAAGGGGGAAAAACTATTACAAAAAATAAAAAATGCTGCTTTGATTGAAAGTAAAAATGCTGAGGCAGCAGCGATTTTCAGCAGTGCTTGCTCTGCTGCATTGCCCTGACATGGATTATTTCCCAAGCCTGGGGGGAGTTGTGAGGGTCTGGCATGGGCACTGCAGGGCTGAGAGATGGGGAGGCAGTTCATGGCAGCAGAGGGCAGTTCATTACAGCTGGCCACACTGAGGTTACAGGGCTGCCTTGGCTGAAGTCAGACAAGGTTCTCCTGCAGAGCAGGGGCAGGAGATGTTCCAGCTGAGGGAACCTTGCTGGATCTTTTGTGGCTGCTGGTGATTTGTGACAACGTGAGGATTCTGCTTTCCTGCCCGTCCCTGCTCTCCCAGGGGTGTCTGCTGAGGGGGTCTGAAGCACGAGCACCAACAGTGCCAGGAGAGAACAGTGGGCACGGCTAGCACAGAGTGCTGCTGGCGAGGTGGGGAGGGCACCTCTGTGGGAAAGGAGGAGGAAGATGCTTAGACAGAGTTGGAGATTCATGCGGCACCCCAATAAACCTCTTGGGCTGGTGAAAATGATGCTCTAGAAGGATAGTCCTGGCCAGGTCCTGTTCATACCAACTTGGGGTGGCAACAGTGCCTTTAGTCCTGGGTTTCAGCAGTGTTCCCGGCTGCCAGGACATTTTTTCAGCAGGGTGGAGGATCGCCATTTCATGCTGGAGAATGTGCTGTTGAGGATGGAGCTGTCCCAGCTTGTGCAGCAGCCCTGGAGCATGCTGGCTGCTGGGAGCTTGTGGTGCCCTTGTTGTCTGTTGGGAGCTGTGCCCTGGCACAGCAAGGTCCCTCCTGCCTGGGACACACGGACAGAGGTGCTTGAGGACACCAGGAAGCCACCTGGGGAGGCCACAGTGCCCAGAGCAGCTGCACTTGTGGGGGTTCCTGTGGCCATCTCCAAGGCTGAACAGATTTGCTCCTTCGCAACACCCTCCTTTCAGGAATGCTGGCACTTTCCTCTGCAGGGAAAAGGGAACTTGGAGATAGGGGAAACAATGGCAGCAGTTAAAGCTACAGGAAAAGCATCTTGCATGGAAAATCAGACAGAGCAGGAAAAACAGCACTTACCATCAATATAACACAGCTGAAATCTCTTTCTTGGAGATAATCATCTATGACTCCAGCAGTTAAAACAAAGGACAGAAACTGGAAGAAGCCAGAAAACATGGTTGTGGGAGTGAATTTCTGTGAAATGAAAATTAAAACACAATTAATTGCCTTAAGTAAAGGCAGCCTCCTCCCCAGGACAGCCCCGGGACTATCTGGGAAGCATGGGGGGTGTGGGAGCGGGCTGTGCTGGGGCCCTGCCAGTGCTCAGCTGGGGAAAGCAAAGCAAAGGATTTTCTCTGCCCGGTCTGGAGAAGAATCGAGATGTCAGGCTTCCCTCACAGCCTAGGGGCCATTTAGGGCCTTGCCTGTAGCACCGGGTCTGAAGAATAAAGCAATTTATGGCCTGTTTGAAGGACAAGAGGCTCCTGCCTGGGGACTCAGCCTGAGCTGTTGCTCTTTGCTGGCCGTGCTGTGCAGAGCTGGCCTGGCTCAGCACATCTCCCCACAGCCGGGCAGGGCAGATTCCTGCTGGCACAGCCCCAGCGGGGCTGCCTGCAGAGCAGCCCATGGCCAGCCCATTGTCCCTGCCTTGTTCAAACCAGAGCCACAAAACCGGGCTCCTTATGCTGTTTCCTCCCTCATTTAAAAATAGATACCGCTTTTTAAGTGCTCCAGGAGATGCACGACCCTTTATCAAAGGATGCCAGTGTCTGGTGTGAATATGCATGTCTTTTGACTATTTCAGGCCGACCTTGATGTGTTTGTTATGCTAAGTGTCATAAAAAAATCAAACTGCTAAATTAACTAGCTGCTATTTCCACAACACCAAGGAAGCACCTGGGGCCTTTTGCTCCCTGTAGACAATGGCTGAGGGAGGCTTATGCAACTCCTGCTCTGCTGGTGGCTGCTCTCTTCCAGAGCTGCCACGATATTTTTAGATGCAAAGGAGAAGTGTCTCCTAACTATATGCTAATCACATTTTCAAAGCTTCAGCTGATATTAAAATGATTCAGCCGTGTCCTGAATTCACATACTTTTGTTTGTTGCCTTTTGTATGCTCTGTGTAGCTTTTCATGACTGTGCCTATTTTCAACCAAAATCATGGTTAGGGAGCTGCAGTATGACAAAGGATGTTTTTATTCTTTTTTGAAGATCTTTTGAGTTATCCCTAGCCCCAGCTATCTGAAATACAGCCTCATGCATATATATTCTCTATGCAGGCAAAGAACAGAGGCAGGAATAGACTTTACAGCTGTGATTCTCAAATTTTATTAAAGGGCTGCCTGACCTTCAGGGGAAAGGAAAGTATTTGAGAACCATCATATCTGATGCTGCCACCCTGATGTTCATTTATGGCCAAATAACTTCTTGATAGGATTTTTTTATTAGTTTTTCTTGCCCTTTTGTGTACTCTCTTGCCTGATGGGAATGTGCTCAATAAATGTCTTTGTGTGTGTCTCCCTTGGCACCCTCAGGCCCATGCTGAACACGGGTCTGCAGCCCTGGTGGTCTCTGTCCCATCAGTCTGACACGGTGTGTGGCAAGCTGAGGAAAAAAGTCACTTTACTGCAGATAGTCTGGTGAAATTAGCCCTTTTCTTAGCAAAAAAGTTGCCACATAGCCCAGGACATTGCCTGCTGCTCAGGAAGGGCCCTCAAATTCAGTGCAGCACACAATGAAGTCACCAAGTACTGATACAGACAGGGAGTACAATAAGAGAGTGCTCCAGCTTTTCCTGGTAAGGAGTGCAGCTCAGAGCAGGGCTCCTGCTGGTGGGGTCATTTGGGCTGAAGGGGAGGTGATGGGAACACTCACCTGGCCTTTGCTGGTGTTCCTGAACCCAGCTGGGCTGTGCTGGTGCTTCCAGGCTCAGCTGGTGGGGCAGAGGAGAGCCAGGAGCAGCTCTCCACAGAGGTAGGTGGTGCTTTGGTGATCCCCATACGGGATGGTGCTTCCAAAACCTTGAAAATGGCCTTTCTGTGGCCAAGAAGCACCTGGGTTTGCTGTTCCCTCCCAGGCCCCCTCTGCCTGTGGCTGAGGGGACACTGGGCCCCTCTGCCAGGGATTTTGGGACCTCTGCCCTTTCCAGGCTGCTCTCCTGGTGCCGTGTCCAGCCTGTGGGCTCAGATGGGCCAGGCGTGACTGAAGGACCTCACAGCTCCCAAGGAGGATGGGCTGATGACCCAGAACAGCTCCTGGCCCATCCAAGGAGCTGCATACAGGACCCTTGAGCCCTGCCCAGCTGGAGCTCCCCAATTCCCCCTGTCCCATCTCCCCCATTCCCCTGTCCTAGCTCCTGCTGTCCCTGTAACTGAGTGCTGCTGGAGGATCTCTGCTGTGGCCCCTCTCTTCCCTGCACCACTCTTTCCCCCCTCCTCCTCTTTTAATCCCTGTCTTGCTTGGATTCAACTTTTTTTATCCTGCTCTTCAAGGACCAACGTAAAATGCTTCCAACAGCTCAGGAAGCTGGTCAGATTTGCGTTTAGCATATTTAAATATTTACATACTTAGGGTTGAATTAAAGCAAAGGGAGACAACATTTGGAACAGACTGAAGAATGAGTATGTGTACACATGTAGGGAGGAATAAAGGCCATGTGTGCAGGGAAACACAGGGAAAATAAAACATGGGAAAGGAGACAGAGAGAGCCTGGTCCTTCTTTGTTGTTGTATCAAGCACACTGTGACTAATGGCAATAATTTCCCATACCCCCCCAGTACCATAATAGAAAAAAAACCCCTAATTGTCATCTGCCACCCACTGTTTGTAAAGCAGCTTCTCTTAAATAGTTCTTATGTATTGAGTTCAGCTGTCAAAAGGAGCAGCTTTTTTTCATGGTCTGCAGAATGCATTTCAGTATGAACACAGCTCAATGCAAAGGTCACCCCATCAAAAATGTTTCCCTCAGTAGTGACCATAATGGCAAAACCCAGCATTTTGCAGTCTATTCTCACCATTTTACTTGATATTTCTTAAATGGTAGACAGCTGGAGATTAAATTCCCTTTGATGGGAAGAATTTGAGGGAGAATGTTTTGTAGTACACTTTGGTTTCCCCCTTCTCTCTGCCATGCTGTGGTATGGGCTCTTTAATAGCTACTTATGGCAGGTAGCATGTGCCATAAAAAGAGCAGGAGACAGAGGAAAATTGGCTATTGTTCTTCAGATTGGCTATCGTTTCTTAGGATATCAGTATGTGTTCCTGTGTGTGCCAGTGTTTTAATGGCAGTTTGGAATCCAGATGCTTAAATTACTCTCCCTGTCAGTGTTTTCATTTTCTTGACACATTCCAAAATGAAAAGACTTTGGGAGCCAGCCTACAGTGTGAGGGAGAGCACAAGAGTAAATGTCACTGGAGACAGCAGGCAGGGGTCACACAGCAGCAAGAGGGAGGGCTTCTGATTACATTTCCCTGGGAGCTGGGGTTAGGCAGGTGAAAATTCTCTGTGTATGTGCTCTCCCCAAAGCCTGTCAGGGAAAAATAAGACACAGTCAGACTGTCTTCTGCTGGACATCTGACGGTGGCTGTTACATCTTCAAGAATGTAACTTGCGTGTTTCACCCACATTTTTACAAGGACTTTGCTATGTTATTCAGTTGTGGAGAGGAAGATTAGAAAATGTTTTCTTTGCCCCTAGAGGAAGTGTTTTCTGCTGTTGTGCTGCCTGGATTAACCCATGGTGACTTTTGCCCAAAGGACTGTGTGTAGACCATGAAAGCAGTGCTCTGCATCCGCTTCTACCAAATATGTGTCGAGTGATCTTGTTGGAACAGCTTCTGAGATGGCAGGGACAGCTGGGATAATGCCAAAATGCCTTACCTGCAGGAGATAACACCCAGTACACCCTGAGCAAATTCTCTGATGCACAGGGGTTGCCTTTTCTCAGCCACGCATCAGGACTGAAAACTTCAGGTCTCTCCAGGCCTTACGCTCCTTGTAAATGTTAGATTTCTCTTTTTTAAAAAGGGCAACTGTACCACATGTAAAAAAATCTTAGTTAGAAGTGTGCTTTGAATGCAGCAGAACCTGATTTGTTATGTTGTACTGGTAAAAAATATGTTTAGAGGGACAGGAACCGAAGTCCTGGACTGAATGAACTGTCCTGAAATTTGGCAGAGGATGCTTTGCAATGGTGTTCCAGATGAGGACACAGTCTGGTCTCTTCTTGCTTCTATGCTACTGTGCAGTCCAGAGAGCTCCTTAGCTTGAAGCTGTGTTCTTCATGACTGAGTGGCAGGGTGAAGAGTCCTTGCTTGGTCCCGGGGTCCCTCTGCAGGTGACAGTGCCACGAGGTGGCAGTGGCTACCACATAATGTCTGGCCGGAAGCAGGATGTCCAGGTAGTGCATTTGCTGAGCTCTTTGCTCTATGATTTAAAAGTAGGAGTACAATCCAGCCTCTAAATACCAGCTGAAGCACTGCTCTACCTTATACTTGTCCTTTGACTTTCAAGCAGACCCAAATTCCAATTTCTTTTTCTTTTTTTTTGAGCACCTCATCAAAGTCAGGGTGAGAGGAGACCAAATTCTTGATGACCTGTGCCTTGCTTTCCTGTGTGCCCCCTTCAGAGCCTTGCTGCTCCTAGAGGGCTTGCTCCTGTTCAGGCTGCACATTCCCTGCAGGTTTATTTTTGGTGTTTAGTGTAATTGTGCTGCTGTCCTTTTTCCAAGATATTCCACTGCTGGCTGACATTTTGCTCTCCTAAGCCTGAGATGGACAGTGGAAATTGCAGAGCAGATAAAAGCTACATCACTTGAGTGCTGGTGGCTCTTCTGCCTTCTCCCAGGTCTCTGTGTCTGAAGGGGCAGAAAAGTTTTCCTGCAGTTTGCTAAGATAGAATTTTAAAGTAATAGAATCTTTTAGGCTGGACAGAAGCTTAAGTTCATTGAGTCCAGGCATTAACCCAGCACTGCCAAATCCACCACTAAGCCATGTCTCCCACACATCTTTTAAATAACTCCAGGCGTGGTGACTCCTCCATTTTTGTGGGCATTCTGTTCCAATGCTTGACAACTCTTTCAGTAAAGAGGTTTTTCCTAATGCCCAGCCTAAAACTCCCTTGGTGAAACTTGATAGATAGAGACACCTTTACCATGCAGTTGATATTTTATGCCATCTTTGGTGTAACCAGTGTAAAGCAATAACCACTTCATTCTCTAAGGAGAATGGCTGAGAAGGACAGGATGGCTTTTGCGTTCTGCAGTCAAGTTATGAAAAATTGGAAGGCAGGCGGGGAAGGTGGAAAGAAGGCAGGAATCACCTCTACTCTGTTTTTCTGCTGATAAATCAAGCACAACAGCACAAAACTTAATAAAGCACCATGACATTTTAGGTAGAATGTTGCACAGGGGTTAAATGAGTTGCCTAGCTGTGATGTGAGGCCTCATTTTCCAAGGGACTTTTGCTGTGACTTCAGAGGGGCTGGTAGATTATGTGCTATGGATTTCTGGAGGCACACACCCCATTTCATGTTCCTCTCTGTAAATGGATTTTGCTTCACCCTGCAGGAGTGATGTGAGGATTTGTTTGTTGATGTTCTCGGGGTCCTCATCTATTTTTGGGAGCTCACCATGAAGGGCTTGAATGGAAAATTCTTCCTGTCAGAGCATACCCGTAATTAAACGGGTCTGTTTATCTGTGACAGACAGGCTTATTATTGCTTTTTCTAACCTTGATCTAACAAATTGTGCAATGTGGTCTGCCATACATCTGCTGCTCTGTGCCTGCTGGGGAGGGTGGACACCTGGTGTAAGTGGAGGAAGAGTAATGGAGTGGAAACTGTGGCCTCGCTGGGAATTTCCTCTGGAGGTAAAAGGCCTGTGTGGCTGTTTGTGAAATGCTGCAGCAGGGGTAGGCTTGTTGTCATGCAAGAGATCCTGTAAAAGCAAATAACTGCAAATTGGCCAAGTGCTGGGTGAGGATCTGTGAGCTGTGACAGGTGAGCTCATGTGGCAGCAGCCCTGGCTGTGTCCCACGCTGGGACACATTTGCGCCGGGCACCTGGTGCACATGTTGCTCCTCCTTGGTGCCAGGCCTGGGCTGCTTCTGTCACACTGTCAGGAAAATGACACATGTCATCGTGTGCAAGGACCACGGCTGGTTCTGCTCTCCTGGGGCTGGAGGGAGAAAGGGGAATGTCTCTTGTGGACATGGTTGGGTAGGAAGGGGAAGCAACTGGTTGGAGGGAGGGTGGATGCCAGAGCGCTGCATCTGCCAGCGTGGACACTTGAGCCTTTGCAATATATAAATCATGGAAAATGTGTGTGCTTTTCTCATTGTGTCAGAGTCAGAAAGCCCTGACCCAGCTGGAGGAAAATAACAATTTGAACAGAGATGTCATCAAGCAAGATATTCCAGCTCGTTAGAAAACAACTTACAGTATGCTTGAAAGGCGCCTGCAATGCATAAAAAGAAATGGCTCACTCTTGCACTGGAAAATCTAAAGCAGAATAGGCAGATATGACCTCATCTCTACATGCTGGAAAATTACTGCTTCTTAACTTGATGTTCTTGCCATCCTAAAGCAGTTACTGGGAAGTCAGTGATTTAGGAGCAAGTATAAATGTGGCTCAGTTGCTTATCTAGCTGGGGCAATCTCTTGGTTGTAAGTATGTGTAATGAATGGAAAAACAATCAAACAAGCAATATTGTACCCCTTTTTTGCTGTCTCTTCCAGGTGCCTAGAAACTTGGAAGGGAAGAATTTGAAGTGAGCTGTGTTGTCTGACCCTTTCATTGAAGTTTTTACTCTGAAGAGCGGCTATGGTCTTGCTCTTCAGAGTACAAACTTCTGCTGGGGTGCTCTATCAGTCCACCTGGGGAGCACACGGCCAGTGACAGACACTGCCACACTGTTCAGGAAAATGAGCCAGTTCCATGGTGCAGGCATAGTGCACATTTTGGGGATGATCTAGCACCAGATGGCACAGATGGCCATATCTGTCTATCCTGCCCTTGTTCCAGTGTAGGGTACCAGGCTTTTGCTTTGACTGCAGAGCTGGGGCAGACCTGCAGGTGTGCTCTGTTCACAGGCTGTGTGCTGTTAGCAGGGTACATCACCTCTCTGAGGGAGGGCTGACATTTTGGAGGGCTTCTGGCTGGAATATGACCTGTGGGAGATGACCCTTTCATGAGGAAAGACAGCAAAGCATCTCTGGGACCACAGCCATTTCCAGAGTCCTACTGAGAGGGTCCTAAGGAAAGGAGAGGGTGGTAGCATGGCTGGAAGGACCTGCAATCTGTCATGTGCTTCACTCATTAGTGCTTGAATATGACTTTTTATTTAGCATGGTCCATAGTTGTAAAAAAACCAGGCAGGATCTGTCTCTGAGTAGAAAAGCTCAGGAGCTCCAAGGCTGGAGGTCCCCAGGGTCCCACTGGCTCTGCCAGGGCACTGAGAGCTAAGCCCTGGCTCAGGAAGGCGCTCTTTGCGTTCAGATTGTTGTTTCACAGCAGGACCTAGGTAAGCCAAAGGTCCTCAGCCCTGAATCAGGCCATGTGGGATGGGACCACTGCACAATGTCTGTTTGGCACACTTGGATGTGCTGGGCTAGGTGAAGCAGACCAAAGTCTATCACCCAGCAGGGATACACTTCCCAGTCTGGCACTTCCCCAGGGAAGCTGTGGTTTAATTGCTCTCAGGGCTGGGAAACAAGATTTGTTTCAATAGGGATTTCTTTGACTTCAGTTTCTGCCGTATTTGCTGAAGCTCACTCTTGGCTCTTTCCTGTGCAAGTACTGGTAAGTGTAAGTTTAGTTGTGCCTTTGCTTTATTCAGACACATTAAATTCCTTATGTCTGTCTCTGCAGGAATGGTTCTCCAGATTCTTATTTCATGCTGCCTGGCTCTTCAGTCATGCAAGAATGACAGCAGCATTGCAGAGACAATTACTTCCTCCTCTGAATCCTTGTTTTCTGCCTTGTAAACAAAGCGTTGTCTTTTTGGACCCCAAGCCTACAGCCTTGCCCTGTATTCTGCAGAGGTCATCCACCAACACCTCTGCCCACCTCTGCAGAGGCACAGCGGGGCTGGCTGCGAGCTGGGATTCTGAGGGTCTCGGGGGTACTGGCACAGCCTGCCAGGTTGCTGTTTTCTGTCTGTGTGCTCCTGGCACTCGTGGAAATGGGCAAGTCCTCCTATGGCCTCCATTCCACAGCAATTTCCTTTGCGACTGAATTGGCGTTTGTCAACATTAGAAAATTCTCATCCAGAAAATGTCTTCAGGCTTGGCAAGGTTTCAGCCAAGTGGTGAAACAGGAGCTGCTCTCTCTCCTTTGGCCGGGCTTTTGCTGCCTGTCCAGGGTGAGGTGGGGATGGGAAGGTGGAGGGGAGGCTGTCTCTGCTGCCCACCATGTGGGCACTGCTGGGGGTGCTTGGTTCTGGTGTGTGAGGCTTCACAGGCGCTCCAGAGAAGAGCTACAGAATGTGGTTCAAAGCAAACGTCTGCTGCGGGCAGGCTGTGCTGTGGTCCAGGGGAGCCACCTGTGGTTTGGATGAATAATTTTCTTTTGCTATAAACTCTCTTTTATTTGGCAACTTGCAGCAAGAATTGGTGAGCCTCTGGAAAACTCTTGGAAGATGGGGTAGCATGCCCAGGAGATGATGTTTAAGTAAAGGTTAAAATAATGTGTCTGCTCCCTGTGCAGTGAAATCCACATGAGCAAAATCTAGGGGGACTGGAGAAGGCCAGCTACCCCTGCAGGACCCAGTTTGCAGATCAGATTAGTAAATGTCTGAAGTAATCAAACAGAGATGGAATGAAATGTAGGTCTTGTTCTTCCCACCTGTTCTACATCTCTACCATCGGCAGTGTCTGAGTCTCACTAAAGCTGCTGGGATTTCAGTGCAGTTCTTGGCCATATGCATTGCTTCTAATTTCTCAGATTTAGGAGGGACCTGTGAGATTTAGGAGGGAATGTGAGATCATTCAGCAGGAAAAAAAAGGTACAGAAATCCAAGCCAGAAGGCAGGAAGGCAGGATATATATATATGCGTGTGTGTGTGTGTGTATATATATATATATATATATATATATATAAAACATAGCTTATATTTTCCTATTTAAAGGCAAATATTTGTCCTTGACACCCTGCTTGAGGACAAATAAAGTGATTGCTCCTTGTGACTGTGCTGATTTTCTCATTTGAGTCTGCTGCTATAATGGCAGTCAGATTAAAAAAAAAAATAGAAGAAAGAAAATGGAAGAAAACGATTGGGCGGAGATGGGATGTTAAATATTGTGGAGAACAAACCCTGTGTCGGCCCAGAACTTGTAAAGGTAAAACCATCCCTGGGCTTAGACACCTTAATAGCTTGTAAAGTCTGGCACCATCAAAACCACGATTTGGGTTTTATCAAAGCATGGCAGTGGAGCCTTGAGAAATGACAGCTGTATTATCTGTCTTCAGATCATTCTGAGAGCAACATCAGGAACAGGCTGGAAACAGTTCAGGAAATAATTTTATACTGAAGGTTTGCTGGGGGCAGAAATGTATAGGGAAAATCAAAATGAAAGAATTAATAACAGTATCAATAACCTTCCTACTGCAGCTATCAGACGTGACATGAAAATGACTTGAAAGTTGTCATCTACTGTGTGTTTTATTCCCATCAGGAAGATTTGAGGCATGAGAGGAGAATCCAAACAAGGCAATTAGAAGACTGGAGCATGTTGAGGAAGGAAGAAATGACTAGTGTGGAGTACCTTTGAATGCAAATTTCCCTGCCAGACACAGAGGCTGTGCCAGATTCTGATGTAGTGGAGCAAGCATTGGAGCATGTAGATTGACAGAGTGGCAGCAGGGACTGCAGGGTCAGCTGGGGCGCACAGGGGTGGTTTGTGCAAGATGCTGATTGCTGCAGCAGAAGATACAATGCACCTCTTCCTAGAGGTGGCTGCTGGAGGCTGAAGATTCTAGCTAGAAGATTCTCACTCACCACCAAAAGGATTTAAAATCACTGGAGACATTTCCAAAATTTCCAGTACTTTTTCTGGGCTGTGGACCAGTCCTGCTTAGTGCAGTCCAGTTTGTGTGAGTGTAGGGGATGGTAAAATGTCCTGCTTTTTTTTCTATCACGTTATGTTGACTCTGAGCCATTTGTACTCTTTCTCTTGTTCCAAAGTGACTTGACTCCCAGCCAGGAGTTCAGTGTACTTGTCTCTAGCTCTGGGACTCTGAACCCAAACTAGAATTGTCCATAGCTACTGGAAAAGAGAGCCCAGCACATAGGTTAAACCACTTATAAATGATGGCATACCAGAGGCAGCCAAGCTCTATTTCTGCAAGTGACATCGTCACCTAAGAAATGAAACCACACTGGAAACACTTCCCTTGCTGTGGTCCAAAGGCTTTTCAGACATTACCTAAGCCATGAGGTGTGATGGGACAGATTACTGGGATCCCATTTGCTGCTTCCAGGACATTAATGGGCAGAGGAGAAAGGATTTAATTTTCAGGCTTTCCCAGAGACAGCAAGTTTCTACTGGAGTTTATCTTCAAACTTAACCTGTAAATCGTCCAGAATTGATGTTGTTTTTTGACCTATATTTAGGATATTTTTTGCCACATAGTTGGCCAAACCTGTGGTGTTTCCAAGGGAAAGGGGAAGAAGTGAATCTTGCAATCTCTGTTCTCTGAATTAGCAATTATATGTTTAAGAGGAGCTAGTGAAGAAGATAAACCACTTGCAGGAATGATGGTGAATGCCCAAGCACAGGCTCAGTTGCACATGGCTGAGAATACAACAGTCTTTATATACAGAAGAGAAAAATCATAACTTGCTTGTCCCTTTAGGAAGCTGGTCATTACTTTTTTTTTTTTCCCCCCAGAGTAGTCTCTCCAAAATGAATTGGTTATTCCTTAGTAATGGAGACAGATAAGAGGTTTATGCTGTCAGGTGGAGCATGGGCACTGAGCTGAAGAGCAGCTCCTGTCTCTGCTGCAGGAGACGGGCTGAGGGCTGCCAAGCAGCTGGAAGTCACCGGGGAAGCAGGGGAGCAGTGTGGCAGCTGGAGGGAGGCTGCACACCTGCCTGCAGCTCAGTCGTGTGCTGGTGGCAGTGGCAGCACCTTGGGCTGTCCAGCCCCAGCCCTGGCCCAGCTGTGGGAGCCTGCGATGTGCTGGTGCCTGGAGCTCTGATGTGCACAGACATCCCTGGAGGATATGTGTGCTGCTGTGGAGCTGGCGTCGCTGGCAGGGAGAATGTGGTGTTACAAAGCAGGGCTTTCCCCATGTCTGTTCCTGTAAAGCTGGCACAGAAGAGAAAAAGCCTTTGCAAGGAAAAGTACTCGGTGTATTTACTGGTCACAGTGTTTGGTGGGCTCATTTACCAAAATAATTCATGCATGCCCAGAGTAAAAAAAGACTGCTGTGGCACTGAGTCTGTAATTCTAGGTCCTTTCTCCTTTTGAACATTTGCTTTTCTTTTTCTTTGCAATCTGTAGTTGGTTGGGACTTATTCAAAGATAGCTTCAAAAGATCAAAGGCAGATGCATTCTTTATAGCATTCATGCCTCTGCCATTCAGTTCATGCCGATATTAATGAGGTGTGTTTTATATGGCCTGACATTCACATCTTTCTCTTCACCCTAATGAGATTGTTCTGCTGTCCCTCTTGTTTTTATAGGCAACAGAGTTTCCAAGATCAAGTTCTAAAAATATATTTTTCCACTTATAGATTATCAGGAGCAAAACTAGGAATGATAATTTCAAAAGGCATAAACCACCAGGATCTTCTATCTGCTGCCTTCAAAGCAGTGCATTCTCCTCTGCCTCGCCTACTCTGAATTATCACAGGTTTCAGGCTAACACATAAATTTCTTGGCCTTTTATCTCTCTAATTGTTTTCACAAGTTCATTAATGATTTTGAAAAAGCTGTAGTGAAACTAAATGACATGCTCATAAACCTTTAAAGGAGAATATACCCGTCTGGTGATGGGGAAAGTCTCATTAGTCTTTTCAAATCACTCCCAGCAGGTTTTTCTGCAAATTCAAACTTGTTAGGTACATAGATATGCTTCTCTAATTCAATTGGCTGTGCTGATGGTGTGACAATTGAAGTTTACTCTGCTTTTAAGTAGCTACCAAAATCACCTTTCTAAGGCAGATGTCTTGAGAGCCAGAACTCTTCTGAAAATCTGAGAGGTTTTTTTTAGATCTGTGGAAGTTCTTAGGCTACTGATGTCACCTATGCCTTTCTTCCAAGAAAATCCTGTGCTAGCTTTTTGGAAGAACACTGTGTTTCTCACTGAGCTGGGAATGTTGAGGTGATGATGATGATGATGATAAAGCTTTTACAATATATCTTCAGGGCTGAGGATGGTGTGGGATTTCTGCTAGGACAAGGACAAATGATGTGTTATTAATCACCAGGTGGTCTCTGCAGGTGATTTGTTCCAACAGGAGTGGTAGGGAGGGGAGGAGAGCTGGCTCTGAGTGGAGGCAGCTGCAGCCCCCCTGGGGAAACCTGTACGGTGTCCCAGGGGAGACTGCCCAGCCCTCATCCAGCAGGGCACGCCTGGGACAGAAGGAGAGGAATGAAATTCACAGTCTTGGAGGTGTTCTTCTGCAAGGCTCTGGGCATCACCAGTGCTGGAGAAGGGACAGCCTGGTGTGGCAGCTGCAGCCCAGCAGGACAGGGGGGAAGATTGGCCTCAGTCAAGGAGCAGGAGGAGAAGGAGAGGAGCAGTCTGAGTGCAGGTGAGGAACCAGGGCCAAAAGGATCAGTGCCTCTGCCAGGCACTGGGGACACCCTGAACTGCTGGAGCAGCACTCCAACCTCCCTCAACTCAAATCTGTTCTCTCTGTGCTGAGATAAAGAATGAAAATGATTTTCAAGTCTTGAGAGTGCTTTCCTTTGAGCTCATTTTGATGAGGATATTTCTACCACACAAACCTTAATTGAAGTATTTGATTTCACTTTTGTACACGAAGTTAATTTATGTGACACGATTAAAATACATGTTACTTATACAATAGGAACTTAGAGCTGGAGTAGATAATTAAAACAACTGAACAGCCTCTTCTGAAATTCTCACTTTGCTTTATCCTTTGACACGATATCTTAGTCAAGCATTTTTGAAAGTAAAGTTAAATATTAGGATGCACTTTAGATAAATACATTACCATGTAAGCTCTATTTTATGCCCAACACTAGAACTCTCAAAAAAATTGTGATTGGTGTAAGCAGAGGATACTGATACAAGTTTTGGGCCTTATTGCTCAGGGTTTCCTGACTGAAGTCGAGCTGTCTGGTAGTGTTACCTCACAGGGTTTTGCCCCTCTGGCTGTGTTCCATGTGAGTTATGTTGTCACCTCTACATGTGAAGCTGCTCAGCACCACTCTGGCATCTTCACATTAGAAGGTGAGGAAACCTTGGTGACACAGAGGAAAACAAACCTCTTTCTTCAAGGAAGCAAAATAGACACATCCAAGCTCAAAACTAGAAACCAAACTGCACTGAGTCAGGTTTGCATCTCTACCAGTGACAGTGCTCAGCACGTGGCTGAGAACTCAGTTCTCAGCAGCGGGGAGCTGTCACTGTACCTGTGTCACACAGCTCTCACGAAGGGGAGTCAGCTGTAGCTCTGTTTTTAAGGCCTCCATTTTTTTGAGGCTTTGCTGGAGCTGCAAAGACTGTTTTTGGTGGCTGTACCCAACAGCTGCTGTCACCTGCCCTCTTGCACAGCACTCTGAGGATCACGCTGGGTGCAGCCGTCAGCTGGGCTAGCCTGGAGACACGGACACATCGTGTTTAACCTCCCTCTGCTGCAACAGCAAAGCCCTTCCTGGGCTTCACTGCTCGGCTGAAATGTTTTGGGCTGGATGCTGCGTGTGCAGGGCTGTCCTGGCCGTGGTGAGCTGGGCAGGTGGGGCTGCAGATGAGCTGCACCCTGCACCCACAGCATCTCCTGCAGGGAGGTGGGCAGGAGGGCAGGGCTGGCTGCTCTGGGCACAGCTGGGGCTCTCCAGCTCCTCAGGGCTCACTGCCCTGCTGTCCCCCCTGTGCTGCTCCCCACAGCTGTCTCAGGAGGATCACAGAGCTGCTGCTGTGCTCAGCCTGCACACCCCGGGTCACTTTTATCAGCTGGGTGGTTCTGGTTGTGTTATAATTCTCTGGAATTAGAGTAGGAAGTCGGTAGTTTTCAAAGAGGGAGGTCACAGGGAAGAACTGGTTTCTGCAAGTCTTCCAAACCAGATTTTGCTGGGGAATGTCTGAGACTGCAGGAAAAGGATTCAAAAGTTTTACTTTAAAAATATGTTTGGCAAATCTGCCTGAGTCAGGATAGTCAGCGACACTCCTCAAAGCTTCTCAGTGTTGTTTGTTTGTGAAAATGTTGAAGTCTTGACCTGACCTCTTGGGATTAACCAGGAAAGGGGAAATGTCTTTCCCCTTGCAGGACAAGAAATGTTTCCCCCACAAATCTTTTGAGCTCTATTATCTGAAAGTCACAATTTCCAGTTATTCTTTATGTTGGCTATTTTAGTTACTTTTTAGTGTCTAGCTTTGGTTCTTTGTTTTCATTTTCTCTAACAGAACAAGTCTCTCTCTTCTGACAGTGTAGTTGTGCTGCTGCATTTCTGTGTGAAAAGTGTTCTGAAATCTTTGCATAGGAGGTACAGCTCAGTGGAAAGTCCTTCTGTTACATATGAGAAATTAATTTGCAATTAATTAAGTTGTTGGATGAATTACTCTTTTGTTCTCTCTGAAAATGGCCTGTGAACAGATTGCTAAATTCTCAAAAAAATAATTGCAACAAATCGGGAGTTTCTTCCCTAAATAATTCCTAGTCTGACCAGAACAAACAGTTCATTATATGCAAGTGGAATTCATAATTTCTCAGTTTTTTGAGTGGCTAACATATGGACCAGGGTCCTTCAGTCAGTGTGAACTTCAGGTAGCACAAGATAGGATTCAAAACTTGCTTTTAATCTGTGCTTTAATGCCAAGCTGATAGCTTGTGACCTGAGTGTTCATTAACTTGAGGGACTCAGTCCAGAGAATGAGGGGTCTGGTCATTTCCAGGTGGCTGCCTGTGAAGAGAGCCCATGTACTGGGATTTCAGGAGATGGGATTAGTCTCTGATAACAGATAATTTTAAAACTCCCAAATATTGCAAGAGGAAAGGAAAAAAAAAAAAAAAAAGGAGATCTTTTATGGTGGAGGAGGGTAAAAGAGCAGATGAGGAGTGCTGTGTGGGTGGGAGCCGAGGCACAGGGCAGCCTCGGGACAGAGCCAGGACAGACTGGCCACGTAGCTTGTGTCTGCTAGTGCTGGTAGAGCCTGTGTGGCAGAGCACTCGGATGCCAAGTCATCACCCAGCCTGGCCAGCTAGTAAATATTAGAGGAGCTGAAAAAAATGTATGGGAGCACAACAGCAAATGTCACCAACTGTGCCAGCAGCTGAGGAGGGCTGGACCCAGCACTGTGATGCTGGCAGCCCTTTCTGCCTCTGCTGCAGCCGCAGCTCCTCCGTGCTCCTCGCAGGCAGCTGTCAGATAGCTCCATCTGCATTCCTTCACTCCTGGTATTTGGAAACACCACGGGATGTTAAAAGAGAGACGCCACTTTTGTTTTATTGCATTGTGTTACTTTCTGCCTGTGGAGGTTTTGTTGCCTAACTTGGTCTAGAGGCTGGCGCAACCGTTCTCTCTGCTGCATTCTCAATTTTGTTTTCACAGAACTTTTCTCCTTCTCACAAAGAGTTGCCTGTGGCCCCGCAGCAGCCCGCCTCGCTGGTTCGGGATGGGCCGTTCACACCAAAACGAGCAGTGCTAATTGTAAAGAAATTATTTCTCAATATGGACGGTACAGGACACGGTCGGAGGCCTCTAGTAAAAGAGTTAGGAATAAGCGGTTTATTTCAGGGTGTGAGTCCGGGAAACACAGCTCTGAGCCGGCAGAGAGGACTCAGAGCAGGCTCAAAGGAGACAATCGAGCGAGTCAGGGAGAAGGGGAGCAAAAAGGATAAAGCGTGGGAGAGAGAGGGGCATGAGCAAGGGGTAGGAGATGGGTAAGAGATCAGGGCAGGAGCAAAGGACAAAAGTGAGAACAGAATAGAGGGGGAGATCGAGAGATGAAGAGAGAGAAAGCCGAGAGAGAGAAAAGAGAGGAGAGATAAGAGAGCCAGAGATAGAAAAAGAGAGAGAGAGAGATCTCGTGCTTTCTCGTACAGAGGTTTATATCACTGATACATTGAATATTCTATTTCTTAACTATCCAATCTTCTAATGTATACTAATACAACAACATTAGTTTACAACCTATAGGGGCTACTGGATTTGTATCAATTAGGCTATCTTGTGGTACATCGATCCTTTCCTTATAAGGTGACAGGAAAAGGGTCTTTGCTTTACTGGGAGAGTTTTGGGGAAGGAATGTGCTTGGGCAATCCTGACCAGTTTCTTTGCATTATTCAAACCATGCTTCGAGCTGAATTCCTTCTTTAGCCTCTTTGGCTACACGGTCATACTTATAATTTCTTTCTGATTCTACATTTCCTACAGCTAATGAAGATGGAAGTGCTGGCATTCACCCCGCCGCTGCTTTCCTCCCCTGCCTCTACCCCCCGTTAAAACCAGCATATGTCACTGAGCTCGCTTTGTCCCACTGGCCGTCCTGGATTGCTGCAGCTCCCAGACCCACTGCGCTGGCATCAACAGTTAGTTCACTCTGCCTCTGGTAGTTAAAATAAGCTAAGAGTATTGCACGCTATCGCGGCTTTCAGGGGACATACATCCTTGTGTCTATCAGCCAGTTCCCACGGCTGAGCCTTGCTGACCCGTTTGTGTTGCATCTCTGCGGTGCTTGCTAAATCTGGAGTGAAACAGGAGCGACAATTAGCCAAATCCCAAAGATCTCCTGCTTCTCAGCTGCGTCTGGCAGCCCTTCTCTGCCGGGTCCGGAGCGCTGGGGACCGTGCCCTGCCCGGAGCAGAGTCAGTAGATGGCACTGTCAGACCTGCTCCAGGCTGCCTCTCCCGGGCGCACCTGCTGCACATGACAGGCGCCCCTTTCGTGCCCCTGAGGTCTGCCCGCCTTGGACAGGGGGCCCACTGGGAGGGTCCATCCACCCCCGCAGGGTCCTGCCCCTCTGCTCGGCCACCCAAACAAGGTAGCTGGAGGCTCCACACCCTCCTCCAGGCAGTGGGGAAGTGCCCCCACGCTGATGGAAGTGCCCCATGGGCTTTGAGAGGGGAGAGCGGAGTTTGAGCTCTGCTTTCATCTCTGCTGCGGGCTGTGGCCGAGGGGCAGGAGCCAACAGAGCCCGTGTGCTGAGCAGAGCTTCTTTTGGTGAGCCTGGCGGGGTCTGGGGGCAGTAGCTCTCCAGCGCTTCAAAATTGCCGTGTGGCTTTACAGAGTAGCTGGTTCTGCACTGCTGATGAGATAGCCTCATTTCCTAAGGGATGGTTCATAGAAAACTAGCTAGTGTTGCTGTGAAATGAGGATTTGTGGTTTAATAGTTATCATGGGAGCAGCTCCAGGAATCCCTGTGCTGCGCAGTCACCATCCTGCAGAGGCTTCTGTTCTCCACGCAGGGCTTTTCTTCCAGCTTCTGGAGCAGACATGGAGCTTGACACCGTGTTCATCTGCCCGTGTACCATAATATTGCCAGTGACATCCAGCACTTCGGGGAGTTTTGGCTGCTGACTTTCAATGACATTAGGAGCAATCTCCATAGCCGATGTGAGATCCTCCTTTGTGCTAAAGAATATAAAAGAGACTATTGCATTTAATATAGTGGAGTACATGAGACACAGCAGCAGTTTGTGGGATTTATTGGGTAGAGAGAAATGCACTATAGCATGTTCTGTAAATACAAGCACAAACATATCATGCTACATTCCACTGTAAATTTACTTTCCACTGCCAAAGCATCTAAATTAATGAATGCAGGAATAATGGATTATTCTAAACAATAGGTTCTATCAACAGCCACTTGGTCATTAACATGGGAGTACTGTCCTGACAAGGACTTTGGATGATGGTGGGACAGAACAAATCAACACTGTCCCTTAGGGTGCAGCCCGATGCCCTTGAGCCTGCCAAAGGGTTTGGTCCTGAGGAGGCTGGAGAAAGGGCTGCCTTGGTTTCTGTGCTGTAGACTACCCTCTCTCAGCCACTTCTGTGACTTGCAAAGATGACAAACTTGCACCTCTCACAGGATACCCTCCCTTCACCTCACATTTTTAATGTGTATCAGACACAAGACAAGTGATTCCTGTGTTGTAGTCTCTGAACCCCTCTCATACTGGATTCTTAAGTTCTTCTGATATCCTTTAATCTGGAGCTTGGGAAAAGGGAGAATTCTTTTCAGTTTCTTTGGACAGATTCCCAAAAAGGAAGAAACAAATAGGTAAATAGATAAATTTTTTAAAAGCAGCAATAATTTTTTGCTTGTGATCAGGCAGACAGGAGCTGGCTAATGGGAGGCAGTGTGGCATGTCTGCTATCACATCTCATACAAACTTTGATGGAGCCAGCTGGCAAATACCAGCAACTCTCCTGAGTTCATAGCTCACCCTGTTTGTGTTGACATTTCTGGCAAAGGAAAAGTAAAGAGTTATCCCAGCTGCAATAACCTGCGAGCTCTCCCCTGTGCATTTCTCTTAATTTGACTGAAATGAAAGTCTCACTTGGCAGGAGTGAATCAAGTGCCAGCATTAGCCATTGTGACTGCTTGGCTGGGGGACATGCAGGAGGGGGATGCCGTGGGAGATGGCACCTGTGGAGATCCAGATCCATAACTGCACTCCAATAGCCTCAAAGCCCTCACCTTCCTTTCCTTTCCTGCCTCTGCTGTGGCCTGGCTCCCTCCCAGCACAGCACAGAGCTGGTGGGGGGTGCTGCATCCCCCCAGGGAGCAGCATGGAGCCCTGCCCTGCTGCTGGAGAGGGAGATGCTCACACCCTGCAGGGCTGGACTGCCCCGTGCCAGGATCCCCGAGGGACAGGCACTCCTGGGAGCAGCTGATGCACCATGCAGGGCTGTGCTCAACCACTGCTGGACAGACACCTTGTGAAGCCTTTATCCTCTCTGATAAACAAAAATACTGTCTCATCCTTGCATATGACAGTTTGTCTTCACAGAGAGGAGAGGAAATTAAAAACTTAAAGGAAACCCAAATGATTTGACTCTTGTGCCAGCATCCTGTGTTTCTTTAGGTTTTGCTCCAGTGTTTGCTTTGTCTGTACTGTTAATAATGCTGTGCTTCCCTGGAAGCTGGCAAATTTTTAAATTTCTGCCTCTTTTAAAAAATTTGACCTTTAGCATTTGAGCTTTCATAATTGCTGTTAATCTGTTCAATAAGGAAAAATAATAGAAAAGGCAAAAAATCATAACCTGGTCTGTGTTCCACTGTTGTGGACCACTATTTTCTCTTCAAGCCATATTCTGCCCACCCTTGGGAATGTTCAGCCCTGCCTGGAGGTCTGCTGGGAGCCCATGGCTCCTCCTGCCTGCATCCACTGCAGCTTTGTGTAGGGGCAAATGCTGCCTCTTGCTTTGCATCACTCTTGCCCTTCCCGCTGCCTTTTTGACCTGGTATTTGTATTCAGTAGCCACAGCCATAGTCCAGCTCAACCTCCCGAGCACAAGAGGCCACCGTGTCACACATTCCCTGGAGATGTGCCTGGAGTATTCAAAACCTCAGGTACAAGATGATATTCCTGTGATCAAAGCTGGCCCTTAACTACCTTGCACTTTGGTTATATGCTTTACCAGTTCAGAGCTTTAAAGCTGCAGATATTTGAGTGATGGGAAGTTGTTTTTTCCAACCCTTTTCAAGTAATTTCACTCTGTCATTGTGCTTTTCCCAAGCTGGATCTACACCAGTCCCTGTCCACCGAGTGTCCTCTTCAGATACCCCTCATATGCTATGAAGTGAACAAAGGTTAAGGAGAAAGCTGGAGGCTAGAAAATCATTCCTTTCCTCTCATTTTAGCCATGTATGAGATGAAAGAACCTTTCCAGCACCTGATGCTTGAATAATTCTCCTCTTTAATGCCTGAAAGCTCTGCTCACCTCCGCCTTGCTGGCTGACAGAACCGCGCTGCCTGCATCTCCTTCCAGGATGACAGCCAGGAAATTATTACAGTGCAATTTGAAGACCATAAAGTAGGGGATGAGCAGATGGCAGGTCACGTCTCCTCCTGTGAGTAGCCCATGTCCCCGTGGCACTGCGTGCTGAGCTGCGCTCCCTCAGCCCAAACAAGAATCACCGGTGGAGATGATGCCTGTCAAGGCAGCATCCCAGCAGCACAGACCTTACCACTGTAGCAAAGAATTTGGGCATTGGCAAGGAGCTTTAGTGACAATGAGCTTTAAATACCTGCTGTTACAATAATCACAATAATCTGTCTGCCAGCTTTTTCCTAATGTGCATTTTTTAATTCATTGTGGGTGGCAAAATCCTTTGCCTGGTGGAATGAAGACGTGGCACTGTGACTATAATTTACATTGTTAAATAAGTGGAAGAAGCAGCTATCAAAAACTGAAATCCTACCCAAAGTAGGATAGCTGCCTTCAGAGACCAATTTTTTTTTTTAAAGACAAGAAATTAGTGTTTTCATAGAAAGAAATTTCAGATGGGAGAAATACTCAGTTCTGTGAAAAGGATTAAAATAGTGAATACTGCAATTGCAAGATTTGCTGAGGTCCTGATTTTTTAGTCTGCCCTTGGAGCAGGGTATCTTATCCTCTGCTTCTCATTTACTGCTTGGTGGACTGCTCTGCTGCACTGGAACCAGAGGCTGAAATAGCCATTATTGTCATTCCTGTCATCCCAAAGAGGATATTTTTGAGAAAATTAATCTCTCTTCTGTCTAATTGGGAAACTCAAACACAGATCTGTCATGTATTGGCTCTTGGTGCAGGAGTCAGGAGGATCCCCCTTATCCTTCCAGCATTAATTACAACCCAGCTCTGCTCCTGTGAGCAGCAACTTGCCTGAGAAGCTGTGTTACCTGTTAATCAGCAGCACAGCTGGGTGTGTTTGATGCACAGGAACACTCCACAGTGTCAGTGCCATCCTTCCTTTACTGCCTGTGGTGCTAGAGCTAAAGATCTGGGGGTTCACAGAGAATGGAGCTGAGTTGGAAATTTAATTGGAAAGTATCTTCTCAAAAAACAATTGAGGAAAACACTTAATGAAGTGGTGAGCCCTAACAGGAGGGCCAGCAGGTGGGTGGTGTGTGCTGAGGGAAGCACAGCTACCCAGAAATCATTCCTTACACAGTTTATTTTCAATTAATGAGGATGATTGCTTTTTCACCTTTCACACTGAAAGCCCTCTCCTTTTTCCTCACCACCCCCCCTTCCCCCCAGGTGAGGGTGGCAGGGAGTGAGGAACAACTTGTCACCCTGCTGCCCCAGTGTCAGCTCGGGTCCTTGGTCCACCAGCAGTGCCTGACTGGCCCGAGACCTTCTCACGCAGATTTGGATAGAGCCTGAAAAACACATTTTCTTTGTTCCCCTTTAGGTGAAATCTTCTGTAGCCTCACCCCGTTCCTTGGGTGTATCTGCATTTGACACTCTCGTGGACAAAACCCTGGGAGAGGGAGATGTTTATGGAGCTGGGACTTGCAACTCCCTGGTCACCTCTGGAAATGGCTCTTTCAAGGACGTTTTCAAAGCATGTTTGCAGAGGCTTGCATTGCTGCTACTCTGTTCATGCTGAGGAATAAATTGGATTTGACTATCTGCAGCTGCTTTTGGCACCTTTCACTAGTGCAGAAATTCCCGTTGTGATCTGTGAAAAAATATAACCACCAAAATCCCTTAATTTTCTAAGAGATATTCCTGGGAAAACATGTCGCTTTTCATATAGGCTGGCTAAAGGTAGCCAGTTGTGCCATTTATTCAACAGGGAGCATCATAGTTTGCATTTTGCATTTCTAAGAATTGAATTTGCTAAGTGGAGCACTTCCCACTGACAGAGGCAGAGTGGGGCTCTGCTCTTTTTTTTTCATTTCCTGGCAACTGGAAACCATTTTTACTTGTATCACAGAGCTTCTTAGCCCTGTTGAGTCTGGCTTAGTGTTTCTCAAGGGACAGAGGCAGGATTACTAATAGCTTTCCAGCTCTTTTTAGTCTCTCCCTTCATAACACAAACTCTCAACAAATCAGACTCGAGCAAGGTCTTTGTCCTGGATGACTTTTTTGCTAAATAAGTTAGCAATGCTCTAGTTAGCAAAATCTCTTATCCCCTGTGGATGGGTTCAGGCTGCAGCAGGGCTCAGACAAAGGTAATGGGGGCAGTGCTGGGCGAAAAGCTGTGCCACGTTTAAACCTTAATGCAGACAACACCCAACATGTGTCCTCAGACCTGCTGGGGAGATAAAGCAATATTTTGATCTGAATCATAAAATTCTGTCATTTTCTAACAGAGGGTCTGAAACAGTTCCCTTTCTCTCTTTCACAGATGAACAGACAGAATAAGTTGTCCACCTTCAGAGTATGAGTTGACTTTTCTTTTTGAGAAGAACATTTGTTTCTTCTACATGAAATGTATTAATAAATGTGTTTTTCACAGCAATCTTAGTTCCTAAAAATATGTATCCTAAGGTTTGTTAGATTTTTCTGAAGACTTCTGTGGATGTTGAATGGTGTAGGATCATGCAAAAAGGAACAAGTATATGTGAAAACGTCTTGCAAATTCTTCCAGATTAGACACTTTTCTTTTTAAAACAAAACAAAACAAAATGACTTTTTCTTATTCCCATCATTCAGTGAAATGAATCTTTAGATGACAGATCCTGGGCTGTGACAGGCATCTCATCTTGTATTGAGGCTAGTGGCATTCTGAAAGAAATTGCTCATCTGAGTCAACAGCCAGCTTCTCTGGCTGTGTTTGTCTTTGGTGCTAATTTCATTTCTTTGCTCCTTTTTCCTGGAATCTGGCCATGCACACTGACCTGATAAATAACTGGAGCCGGCAATAAAGATAAAGGAAAGTTCTACACTTCAGAGGTCAAGCTAGCCTCCAAATCATATTTGCCCTAATGGAAAACAAATTCAACACTACCAAAAGTCAAATGAATGTTTAGTCACCTGAGAAAATACCATTATAAGCTGAAATGAGCTCTCATTATTTTTTCCATTTTATTTCTTTAATTTCTCCTTGCCTTCTGCTACAAAACTAAAAATAGGGGCATTAGTCACAGGGTACTACAGAGGCACCCTTAAGGCAGAAGCAAGGTTCTAAGGTAAATCACAGCTGGTGGTTCTTAAAATGGATGAAATCACTTGCATTAGGCCTTCAGGATGCATATTTTCATTTACTTGATTTATTCTTATTGTTTAAGCTGCGATGCGAAGTGGCACAGGCACAACGGAGCCAGGCTGATGAGGAACTTTATAGTGAGCTGTCAGGGCAGAAAATCCCACTGCGAAGAGATCCTTTCCCCAAGGCTGTTTATGAGGATGGTGCAGCAAAAAAGTGAGAGAATGATTTTAAAGGGGGGGGGAACAGAAGATGAGGAAATAGGCAGGTAAATTACCTGACATGTTGCTGGCACCAAGGCACGGGACCACCTTGGTGCAAACATCTGCAGAGGTGGGCAGAATCAGACCCAGGTTATCACTTTCAGGAGGTGAGTAGGATGGCTCAGCCTCTCCTCCTGATTTGTCTCCAGAGGTTTTCCTTCCCCACATGAGCTGGTCCCTTCCTTCTCTGCCCAGCCTGGGGCATGCTGGTGACTTGTTTCCCAATTCTATCTACAAGCTTCATTCTGCCTTTTTACATCCTCTGAGTGAGGGTGAAGGCTGGGAGGTGTCTAATGCAGTGTTTCTGACAGCCAAACCTGCTGGTTTTGGAGCCCAAAAGGAAATTACTAAGTGTGTTTTTTTCTGTTGTTGCTAATGCCATCAAGTCACATTCTGTGCCATTGCATCCCCAGCACCCTAGAAAGGACCACCTGGGTGAGGCATCTTGGCAATAATAAGATCTTTTATTGATAAATGTGCTGCCTTCTGGAGAAATAATGGAACCAAATGGTACCTTAATGGCATGTCCAAGACTTCCTCTAGCAATTTATATCTTGGAAATTTCTCAAACCACATTTATGTGTGAAACATTGAAAGACAGTTACTGTGGAAGGAGATATTAGCAGGGGCTGGGGGAAAGCAAAGAAAATTTCATGCATCCCACTGTGCCCCTGTAAAATCTCAGCTCTGTCTTACCTCATTTGATATACATTTTGTGGGCATACAAATCTTAATTGGTTATGAGAGCTTTTCTACTCAATTTAAGTGCAGCTGTGAAATTCATCAAGGGCACCTCCGGAGCTGAAGTCTGTACACAAAGAATGGAATATTATGTGTTCTGTGGGTGCCAATTATTTATTACAGAAATATCTTTGTAATGAAACTTCATCTGAATTGTTCATGATGGCAAAAGTGATTCTGGGTGATTGACTTGCATGTTAATGTGGTACAGGGAAAGTGTGGACACATCAGCAGTGTTGGAGTTTCTGTGCTACAGAACATATGTACACCATAATAGAGTTGTCAGCAAGTTGTAATTAAGGTGACATTACTTAAACTGATCTTCTTCACCTATATGAGATAGTGTGTGTGTTTTATAGTACGTTGCATTGGATCAGCTAAGTGAGGGTCTTATGGTATTTTGTGGCTTTTAAAAATTCATTTGTGCTGCCTCTGTAATGGGAATTCATTTGGTAGAACCTTCCTGTAAATTGTAGATGCAAAATCCTCAATCTAAATCCCCAAGCAACTCCTTGCTCTTGCTTCCACAAAATAAAGATTCATTTGGAAGAAAAATTTTATTTTAGTCAAAATTATTTTCTCTTCAGGAAGAAAAATCTAGGAGATATCATGGTTTGTTTCAATATTAACAGGTAATGATTTATCAGATGTAGTTTTTGGCCAGCTGTATACAGAGATGAGCAGGAGTTGTGGGTTTTTTTTACTATTTCCCCCATGAAGGGGTCAAAGACAGATCCATGAAAGCATGAGACTTTCTAACAAAAAGTATCCTTAAGGACAAAAGGACAAATTCCTTTCTGGATAGGCAGGTTTTCAGTTGTAATGACATATTTATTTCAGGGCTAAATTTGGCCAAGTGTTTTTCAGTGCACAGAACATCAGAGATGTAAATGCAATGTATATAGTTTGGCTGGGGGAGGAGGAGTGCTGCTCCTGGCACAAAAACAACTGAGGGGATGACTCTGGGAGTTAATTTGCTGCCCTGGGCACTTCTCCATGTATCAGTAGAAGGAAGAGTACTAAAAAGTCTGCTTCTCATATTTTAATAAGATTTCATTTTAAGAAGATTTCATTTTGGCTTATAGTACAATATTTCATTTTCCTCAACTCTTTAGAAATCTTTTCTAACAACGCACCCGTGTGTACATTTTGTGGTCTCAAACATGCTTTAGGTCACTCAGTCAAGTGACATTAAAAGAGCCACTAACAACAAATCTAAAATGTAGCTGTTGGATGGGCACAATAGCTCATCTGGTAAACAAGCTTTTACTGAAGAAATGTCCCTGGAACTGTGGTTGAGAGTTATGGCAACTGAGAGTGGTAGCTCACCTCCATGTCACCAGTGCCATCAGGAGGCTTGGAGGTAATCCCAGTCGGACTAGCCACGTCTGCTCCAACAGCAAAGGTAAAGTTGTTTTTCCTGTCCCGTTTTTCCTGTGTTTAGCATAGCCCACACCAATCTAACAGCCTGTTGATAACTGCTAATAAATCTCAAAACCTCAACCATTCAAAGCAAATCCTTAGCTCTCACCCAGCACTCTTTCTTGATATTAGAATTTTCTTGAATCTTAGAATGGATCTGCCTTAAGTGCTGGGCTCTTATTCCAGCCATGCAGTGGAACCAGATTTCCTGGAAGCTGAGACCAGAGAAATTCTTACGTGATGTTGATTTTAATTTTCTTCCCAATATTCTGATGCTGGCTGATCAAGTATTCACTGCAGCAGTATGGTCTTCCCTGGAAAATATTTGCAGTGGTGGGAAAATGTTCTATCAATGCCTGAACTTGGCAGCAGCACCTGTGTCAACACTCCCACTTGGGTAAGAATGGTGCCTTCTCTGCTAGCAGAATGCCCAGTAAGTGCAATTTGCATCCCTGAAAAGGTCTGTCACTCTGTCTGGGGTGGCAAAGAGTGACTTTATTCTCTTGAGCTGAAAGTTCAGAGCTGGCCACTGCTGCTTTAACTCAGAGTGTGCAGAATTGAGTAGAAAATGTCATTACTTTTATGTTAAGTGAGTAGAAAAGTGCAAATAACAGAATGTGCAGCAGTTTTTTAACTCTCTTGAGGACAAAACAGATCTGTATAAGCTCTGCTGTAACTTATTTGCTGGTGAGGCCAAATTTCATAAAAAAAATAGCTCACATAAATTATTTGTTGAGTTTTAAACTTCTATAAAGGAGCTAACTGTCCAAAGTTTTTATGCTGGCACGTTCACTATAAACATTTCCATGGAAAGGTGGCTCAGAATAAAACTTGTTGGTGGGTAGAATTATGGATTTAATATGTTCACGACCATTAATTGTATCTGCTGTTTGCTTAGTGCTTTACAGGGTCAAACCATCACCCTAACTGATCACTTCAGTTCTTTCATACTTTCAAATCTTGAGGCAGGACACTGAGATGATACACCTCATATTACCCAGGAAGTCAGGCAGCAAGGTTGATCCCATAGTCCCCAGAGGCACCTGGGGCTTGTTCCTCCTCCATTTTACTGTTCTTGGACACCTCTGTTGCCAAAGTTTAACTTAGGTAGCTTTTCAAGAAAAGAAATAGTCTTTCTGTAGGTCTGATGAAACAGAATATGTATAAAGAACAACCAAAAATGATTTTAGGATGAATCAGAAAAGTTCTATTCAGCTGGGAGAACTGACACCCAATAGCCACTGACAAAGAGAGGTAAACTCAGAGAAGCAAACAGCCTCCAATACTTTAGGTTCTCTTTATATCCACCCCTGCATTTCTTGGATATATTAAGCTGCTCTGAGTAATGAACAAACATGTAAAAATGAATATGTTTTTTGGAGGGACAATTAATGAGCTGAAGAAGAGCTAAATTTATTGAATAAGTAATTTATTTAATGAACAGTTTGACTCAAAAGTATGATGCCTCTGTTGCAGCTTGTAGCTGGACCTAAGGGGCTTTTTATATTTTACTCTGGTACAAACTGCCTCCTGTATATTTTAGTGCTGCAGCAGCCTTCTGGCCTTTTCAGCAGGATGTGAACAGTTAGATAATGACAGCAAGCAGAGTGGAAACCGTGGGGTTAAGTTCTGGAGCAGCACCACTGCCAAGATACAGAAAGAATAAAAAGGGGATTGAACTTGTAATTGCAGTAGCAAAAACATCCTGAAGGCTGATGGAAGGGGCCTCATGTGCTGTCCTTCAGGCTGTAAATGACACTTTATTAGTGGCTCAGGTGAAGCTTTTTTGGGATGAGAACATGAGCAGCCTGTCCTGGGTGGATCTGAAGCTGCCCGGTGTCCTGTGGCTGGATGTGTTTTGGCAGCTCTCACGCACCTTTTTCTCCCTGCAGACACCCCCAGAGCAGCCGTGGTGGCAGACATGAATAGCAGGGTGTGATGGAGAGGCAGCTTGCCTGTTCTCACCACAGGTTGTTAAGAATTAGCTTTTCCCCAGGTGTCTGGGACTGGTCAGCAAACGCTTGATTTGGCTGGTGAATCCCAGACAGTAATTCCTATGCAGTTTTCAGCCTTCCTGGGCTTCAAGCTAGATCTTCTGGGAGAAAAATTTAGATTTCTGTCTATTTGCTGGTGCCTGCAGTGGTGTTTCAGAGGAAATGGCAGACCATAACTGGCACACACAGAGCAGGCAGAGCAGAGCCCCAGACGAGCTGTGTGGTGTTGTGCCAAGGAAGCCCCTCCTCAATCTGCAGGGCGTGCAAGGGGAACAGCATTGCTGTCTCACAGCCAGGGCAATGCTTGCTCCCTGTTAGTAAACAGGACTAATGAATGATTGCTTTGCTGATTAAAAACACGTAGCATTTGTGGACTGTTGAGAGAATCGGGTGCCAAGATGAAAATGTACTAATGTGCTTTTAGCCCAGAGTGGAGGTGAAGCCTTTGGAATTGGAAAAAGATATGGTACAGAGTAGAAAACACACAGGTAGGGAGCTCTTGTGGAGGAATGTTTGGTGCTGGTTAAATGGTCAGCCTGC
Source organism: Regulus satrapa (assembly GCA_013396955.1). Lineage (NCBI taxonomy): Eukaryota > Metazoa > Chordata > Aves > Passeriformes > Regulidae > Regulus > Regulus satrapa. The sequence goes on along the minus strand of VWZN01009801.1, from coordinate 1,272,720 downwards.
AGGGAGCTAGAGAAGGAAAAGCTGCATGCAGAAGGGTGAGGACAGCTGTTACAAGAAAAAGGGATTTAGCTGTTAAAAGCAGGACCATACCCGAATCAATTTTTTTTTTTCATATATATATATATATAAAGAAGAAAACCCAGAGTGAATAAAGCATCAATTTTCCTTCATTTTAAATGAGATCTAAAAAAGAACTCAGTAATGGTATTGGTTGCCATGGTGTTTAAAGGTGCTGCTCCACAGACACTTCAAATAACAGGAGATGCTTTTATCTGCCTATGTGGCTGAGTTAATTTTCATCTGCTGGAATTATTAATTTAGTTTGCTTTAATTATTCTATATTGGCTGTACCATAAAAGGGCTTTATCCTGCCACCTTAATACAGACTTCTCTGACTCCAGAGGAGGCAAGAAGAATTGGATGCAGGGTGAACTATTCATGAGATGCAAACGGGAGTGCTGTGGCTCTGGGCTTGCAGCGATGCCCCAGAGCTGTGCTCATACAGTGGTTAGGGCAGAACTGGGCAGAGAAATATTGTCCAGGCTCTGGGGTGGGAAGGTGCATGGGGAATCCACAGGTGAGATGCTGTGTCCTGTTAGCCACAGGCACTGGAGCTCTCCCAGGTCTCTTCAGGGGGACTGTTGAGGTTAGAAGATTCTCTCTCCTGTCCTACCGGGTTTTGCCCCTGTTTTGCTAAAGCAGTAACATCCTCAGCTGGGCCAGGGGACCTTGGGGAAGCTCACAAGCCTGTCCCTTGCTTTACTCACCTCCAACCCTGCCCCAGCCAGGCTTTTGGCCTCACTCTTTTTGCATGTCTTCTGTGGCACTGGCAGTGCTTATTGACCAAATAAAAAGGCTATTAGTTAGATTGCCAAATCCCTGAATTGCTGTTAGGTTGCCAAATCCCTAAACTTTGGTTTGAGTTTTGAAGTGTCAAGCACTTGACTTCTCCCTTGGCCTCCTCCCTTGGTACCTGCTGGGAGGTTGTTGATAGCAGCACCACTTGGATGAAGGCTAAAATCCCAGCCCTTGCCCTCCAGATTGCAGCAGCATCTCTATGCCCACAAGGAGCTTGCATCTTGTTTCAGATCTTGGCTCATACACAAAGTGTATTGATCCTGTGCCTTACTACCTTTGTGTCTCACCTCTGTCCCCTTGTCTTTTGGCTAAGGACAGCCATCAGAACTGGCATTGCATCTCTAAACAGAAATATCTTTTCCCTGTGCTTGGCTTTATTTAGAAAAAATGAATGACCCAAAAGAGGAAAATTTAGAAACTGATGATGTGAGATGTTGCAGCCCTGTGTAACTATAATATGGCCATTGTTTGAAACAGGATATCAATAAATACATTTATAGTGTTTTCTCTCACAATAATAGTTGCCACATAATCTGCAATGAAATGGCATTCAGAGTCTCAAGATCTTTCCCAGCACCCTGTCTATGCTTTATTTTATTGATGTTTTTCCTTGTTCCCCTTAGAAGCATGAGTCAGGAACCCTGTGTTATTAAAAGCAGTCCCAGTTGCACATAACTTTCATTTCCTTTGGATTACATTAATTGCCTGACAGCTAAAAGTGATTTGGGTTTTTCAGTCTTCAGCTCTGGACCACAAGAAATATTTACCAGCTACAGCAGATTTATAAAGATGCCACCGAGATGCCTTGAGACTAACAATCAGAAAACACAGCAGCAAAACAACACTATTTTTCAAGGTTAAATGCTTAGAATGCTAAAAAAGGAATTGCACGTAATAAAGCCGAGCAAAGGTTTGGATCCAGCCCATATTTTCCTCTACTTTTGTCACATAAAAACAAAGGTGCCAGTAGTTTAAAAATGATTGCACAGCATCACACAAGAATTAGAAATTTAATAAGGGAGCCTTAATTTTAATTCCGTTTTGGTTTTGTAGTTCAAATGTCTGTTAGTGTCACCCTGCTGCCTCTACTGCACAATCATTTCCCTGTCATGCATGCCTGGCTCTGTGTCTCTGCAAGGCTTTAGCTGAGAATGGCTGGATGATGCTATATAAAGAGCAGCTAACGCGAGGGGGGGATTGACCAGGCTGATGTTAGCACTCTGGAGCTCAAGCCTGTCCTGCAGGACTTTGAACAAGCGCTGAGTCTCCCTGCACCCCGTTTCCCAGTGCAGACAATGGCACTCCTCACTCACTGCTTAGGGAGGTGCTCAGGCACTGTGGCAACAGGATCAGGAAGGAGTTTGGACAGAGCAAATATGCACTAGGTGCTGGGAAGGCAGTGATACCGAATTTGCAGGCTTAAATTTGTCATCAACTTTGCAGTTTTTTTTTCAGTGACAAAAAAATGAGGCCTGATACTCATTCAGCCATAGCCACCACTCCTTGTGTCTAAAAAGACCCATCTTAAGGCCCTGCATCACTGGCAGAGGTGCTGTTCTTGGGCATGGATGTATTTAGGTATTTTTCCCTCCCTTGAAGCAGGGACTGGGGTTCCCACATACACAGTATGAAGATGTTCTCTGCCTTGAAGTGACTTCATGTTTGCAAGTGGAAAAAATGAAACTTTAACTTCAAGAAATAGAGGTTTACTGATCTTGGTGTAATTTATAAGTCAAAATGCAATGCTCTGTGTACAAACACTATAGAATTGAATCATTAAAAGTTGGTCTGCAAATGCAGTAATAGCCATTCTTTACTGATACCCAGTGAGAAGAGGTGATGTAAAATGTTATGAATTCTTGCCTGAGTGACCTTGTAGCAATTGTTTGTGTTTGCCAGTGTTCCAGATAAATGCTGAACACTTACATATTTATAAATTATTGCCATTTGAAGGGACAGGGCTTGCTCACAGGGGATGACACTTGAATAAGCACACCTGATCCATCCTGCAGTTCTGAGAATCAGGGAGAAGAGAACTATCTCTCAAGGTCAGTGGGTGTTTTAAGTAACAGAGGTATCCACACCCTGTCTGTACTAGTCTTGGTTTGGAGGCCATCAGTATAGACTGGCAGCAGAGGGAAAATCTGGAACTGGTAATTTTTTCTTCTCCTTGCTCTGAACATAAGAGAGGCTCTTGTGACTTGCCAAGCTGGTCAAATAAGCCCTCTTCCTGGGGAGGGACAAAACTGCCCCCAAAGGTAGCTTAAGCTTTCTCAGTAGTGAGGAAATTGTTGAGCCCTTTTCTGGTCTCTGAACCACATCTCTGTAGCACCACAAGCCTGTGCTGGGAGCAGGTTTGGATACCACCTGAACAAGGAAAAAGGGAGGTGAAAAGCTCCACGGTGCTTTAACCTTCCCCTAACAGCAATTGAGACATCACTGACAGGCACTGCTGTCTTTCCAAGCCTTCCCTGAGGTTTTAATTTCCCTTGGAGGGGGGTGGAGTTGGGTCCATTTGCTGGCACTTTTCCTGCTGTGAGGAGAGTGGCCAAGCAGCTGCTGCTGCCACCTGGGCAGCTCTGTTTGGGTGCCCTGGCCCCAGGCAGCTCCCTGGGCTGGCTCTGCAGCAGGCAGGGTTGCAGGTATGCAGACTTGGGGGAGCACTGCAGCTGGCCTGCAGCTCAGCACAGCGGGTGGATGGTGCTGGCAGCACCAAGGACTCAGCCCTCGCCCATCACACAGGACAGAGCAGTTCACAGGGAGCTTTCCACTCTGAGGAACATCTGTGCCTCTGTGTGTGTATGTGGGGATGAGGTACAGATCCTAACTATTTTAAGGAAATATCTACAGGAGCTTGGAAAATTGGTTTAAACTCTTGGATAAATTGCAGATCTTATTAATTTTGTGTGGGTATATCATGTTGTGACTCCAGGTTTATTCTTCTGTAATGAATATGGAAAGCAGATTTTCAGTTCTCGATGCACTAGAACATCACACCTGTTATTTTCTTATTTTCCTCCTTCTGCCTTTCAAGTTGGAATGAAGCCCTCTACCTTGGCAATATGTCTATGTGGGCCTTCAAAGCCTAAGGCTGGCTGCAATAATCCTGCTATATCCACTTTTTTAACCCCTAGAAAGAGCTAATCATGTGAATCATTGCACATGTGAATCTTCAGTACTGATTTTGTCATTGTTCTCAGTCCCAGCTTTCACTGCTTTTGATGATTCAACTTAAACTCTTATCACATCTTCACATTTAGGGAAAGGCTTTGGGGGGCTTAAATTCTTCTTTAATCCTACCTCCAGCTAACAAAATACCCTGAACCTTTAGAACAGAGGAAGAGAGAGTGTGTGTGCATGTCTGTGTAGGCTGACCTGCTGGAGAGATAATTTCTTCAGGCTTTGCCTTACCTGTTTACAGATTCAGTAAGGCCAGAGAAGGATTTTACCTTGAGATCTTTGGCTCCAAATGTTTAAGCCATCTCTAAATTAGAGCTGCCTCAGCAGTAAACAAGGGAATTGAACCATTGCTTTTGCAAATTCACTTAAAATGGTATGTTTCCACACAATTGTTAAAGCAAATTGCTTTCCAGATCAGGTACTCAGGAAGAGTACCTGTATTTGTGGAGGTCTGCCCATGGGGACTTTCATTTTGGCATTTTTGTTCACTTGTTCTGTTAACCTAAAATCATCAGCTAAGTTGTTTAATCCCTGTGTACTGAGGGAGCATGGGGAGGAAACGGTCTTTAAGTCGTGCAAAATTAATCAAGAGTCCTCTGAGGCTTTGAAAAAATCCCTAACTTTGAAGTATCCTCCTCCTTGACCCTGCACACGAACAACAGAGCAGTCCAAGCAGTCAGTTCCCTGCTCTTTTGTGCTCTCAGCAGCAGATACTCCTTCAGTCCCCCTTTTCCTCATCTGTGCTGGGCTAGGGAGAAAAGGAGAAGTCATGAAAAGGGGGCAGATGCCCAGGGGAGAGGGTAGGATTGTCACCTGTGGGACAGCAAGGGGGGCAGCAATGAGGGAAAGGAGCAGCAACACCCTGGAGGAGCTGGGAGGAGTTCCACAAGCAAAAAATACGACTTGTTTATTAAATGCATTATCTCTGCTGTAAGAAAATTAGGAAAAGGTAGGAGATTAACTTACTTCCCCTGTCTGAGAGGAACAGTGCTCCAGGGAGAAGAGACTTCTCCAGCGCAGCCCTGAGATATGAGGGCTGCTTCTGATCTTCCCATTAGGGTGAAGAAATCATCCTTCCCATTCTGAAGCAAACCAAATGAGCATCTCACTGAACAATTTGAAGCAAATAGCTAATAAAATCTAAAATAAATGAGATTACGGAATCAAATCATAGAATGCAAAATATTTGTATAATTGTGTAATTCAAAGCTGTTGCAATATTAATGAATTTTATAATAGAATGATTAAACACAGGATTCATTTTCGTTTTGCAAATGTGCTTAAGCCTTTAATCTAGCAGGGTATTCCAACACAGGTAAATTTTGTTAAACCTTTCTGTGAAAGTATTTTATTTAAAAAACCACAGCAAGCCTCTTCCTGTTCAAAGCCCTCATCATCATTCATTGTTTTCTTCAGTCTCCTTCTCATTGTTCTCTTTATTTTGCTTTTTCCTATGGTTTCTGGCTCACCTACTGAAGATAAAATGAGACAATATGCACCTGACACACTGAGCAGTGCAAAACCAGGGATATGGCTCAGCACAGCTGAAGTCCAGTGGCCTAAAGCACCCTCTTATTCAAATCCTGACTTTTCCTATAGTCTGATATAGCCTCTTCTAGAAAGAGTTTTCTTCTCTGAATAATCTTGCTGTTCACCATGAGTTGTTTCAGAAGTAAGGTCCTATTTAATGGCAGGAAGCATGGCAAAAAATAGCCCCAGGAGAAACACAAAACTCTTAACTCAACCCTCATTTATCTCAACCACTATTTATTTAAATTTTATTTATACATGCTGGAGAGCCAAGCAAAAGGGAAAGCTGTGGGATTTTTTCCTATGAGGTCTTCTGATCATCTTCTCTTAAATAGGTTAAAAAAATGATGCTCAAACACTTTTGTGTTTCTTTTGAACCTGAGGAAAGTTCCAGAACTTCAGTCCAGACAGCAAAATTGATTACTCCTATCTTCTGTCTGGTAACTAATGGAGCCTTGCTTTAAGTTGCTTTACAGAGCTTTTGTGCTATTGTAAATCACTGCTGTTGTCAAGATGGAAAAGTTTTGAACTTTCATGCTCAGCAGTGCAAGCCTGCAGGCTTCTCTGAGCTTGGCTTGCTTGATCCTGGCAAGGGGTGCACAGATTCCTTGAGTGCAGCTTTTGTGTTAGCATATAACCACAGGCTGGGGTTTATGTTCTCTGGGGGTGTAAGGATGAGGTTTCCCAGCCCTCTGAGCTCTCCTCCTGTCATTTGTGCTTGATTCTGCTCCTGGCTATGCCACAGAACTGGAGCAGCGTGTGGAAGCTCTCTCCTGGTTACTGGAAAAGCTGTGAAGAAGGAACAGATGTATCAGGCCTAGAAGTATGTGTACATTTTTGTTGCCAGGGGAATTAATTATTTGAACAATTTACATTGGATTCATCATGCTGGATTTGTTGTTGTGTGCAATCCTTGAAACTGGGTGCTTTTTCTGACAATAAGGTCATCTTTGCTGAGATGGTTGTCTGGTGAAAGACTTGCTGGGGGAAATCCTGTCCCATGCAAGGTGGAGAGATCAGTGACCATTTCAGTCCCCTTTAACACTAAAATGGGTATGAATCAGTGCTCGAAAGGTGTGTGAACCTCTCCCACCCCGGGCTACCCAGAAATGAGCTGTGTGGTGTTACAATGAGAGTGCGAGGTGTTGCTGTGCTTTTCACTCCCCACACTCACACCCATCCTGTACTGCAGTACTGCTCCATCTCCACTCCTTTGTGTCTTCATACACCTACAAAGAAGGGATTGATTGTCCTTTTTATGCACTATTCCTCCAAAAATATTGTGTATGGTAGAGATGACTAATGTAATCCCATTCATCTTTATAACATTGCAGTCACTCAACCATCTTAGAAAGGTGTGGGCACCTGTATCGAAGACAGGCTAAATCATAACAATTCCAATAATACTCTGAGTGCTTTGATGCAGGAGAATGAAAGTCTTCCTATAGCAGCTGTAATAATTGCTGGAAATGTTTTTTGCCATACTGGAAATATAACCCATTGTTTTTAATGCCAGTAAGATGAGGTGGTAAGATCTAATCTTTGCAGGTTGATGAAAGGATCTGGTGAAGTGACTCGATTCCCAGAACAAATTGAGATATTTGTAGATCTAAGCTGTACATGGATCTGCATCTCCCCTTTCACTTCTCACAGCTGAGCAAAGGTAGCTGTCATTTTCTCTCATACATAAACAGGATTTTGTGCATCCATTTGTAAATGTAAACCAAGATTTTGGCTCTTGGTTTCAACCCTTGACCACACCAACCTGAGGTTCCTTGAAAGACTGTGGCTGCTATAACCACGCAATTGCCTCTTATGAGGACAACATTAAAAAAAAATTATTATTGGGGAAACACAGGTAAAAGGAAACCCAACATCATTCCAAGCCAGATGTTTTATTCAGCTTGAAATGAATAAGTCATTTTATTTTCAAATGATCTAAGCCTTTTACTTTTTGCTGAAAAAAAAAAAGAGAAAAGAACGAAGCTTCTGTGGAATGCATATCAGTAATGAATCTTAAAAATATAAAGTAAGGCCAGCAGGCTTTCAGTGCTTCTCCTTCTTTGATTAAATGCTTGCTGAATTCAATCCAAATTGACAAAGCATGGGTTTGCTATTAATTCAGTTTTCTTTAGCCCAGTTTACAGCACTGAATTACAGGTAGTAGCTCAGTGCTTGCTGCCAGCAGACAAGGAGGTCCGGAAAAGTCTGAGGCTGGTCCTTGGGTTGTGGGGGTGGAATGCACAGTGAGCTTGGCCACTGCAGAGGTCCTTACTGGGCAGCAATAGCATCGTGCGCATCAGGTTTTAGGATCAGCCATGTGCTTTTGTGCAGGTTTATGTTTAACAAAGGTCTGGCCAAGCATGAAGGACTGTCCAAACTGCTTGCACAGTGATGTTTGATATCCTTGTCCCATCACTCAAGACCATGGTAATAGCAAATTCTATTTCCTAACAATGATTTTCTGAAATAACTTTTTCTTTTTCCCCCTCAAGCTCAGTTTTACACTAGAAATTACACAAACCAGTAAATGAGTTGCAGAAACAGATGGGGCTAATTGCACCTGTCTGACAGTGAAAATTTTAGTTCTCTGAGCCTTCAAAAGGCTGTGGATCCAAATCACAGTCTGCAAAACAACTGATGGAAAGCCTCTCTGAAAGTCAGGTGTTTACTGGGTATGACTGAGCTCTTCCTGAAGCTGTTAAATCAGTGACAGGTGATGAGCACTGCTGGAAATAAGGCTGTGAGAATTTGTATGCCTTAGCTGTGGGAATTCTTAGAGAGAGGCCTCTGGAACAAGACACCCTCAAACACAGCCACCACCTCAATGCACAAGTGCTCAATTTAGATGTTTTGCTTTCCACACATATTTTGCATCAAAGAAGTATTTGAACATTCCTGTCATTTTTTAGCACTTTTTTCCTCATTGTGTATGCCCACCTTGCCTCTGCAGTTCTGGTTGGGTGGGTTTTTTGTTGTTATTCTCTCCCAAACCAGTAAACCCCTTGGGTGGGCTGTGTGTCACTTGTGCTGCTCAGCTGCAGCAGAGGAGGAAAGGTGAGGTGGGAGGAGAAATTGTGGAAGTGGCAGCAGGAGCTGGGAAGCAGAGTCTGAACAGACTCAGGGAGTGGTTTGAAGGAGGCCAAAGCAGTGAGGCAGGGATTAGAAGCAAAGGAATTACAAGGAACAATTTGCATACAGTTCCTTTTACTTTGTGGCCAAAGTGGTTCTCCAGAGTGGCCCCATCAGTCTGGACAGAGGAGTGAACGTGAGGGTGGCAGGCCCTGGGACAGCAGGACTGTCCTAGAGTGATCTGTGGTCAGCCTGCAACCTGGCAAAGGAGGAATGGCGTGGAAAGTCAGAGGTAAACAGAGCACCGAAGGTGTTGAGATGATGTGTTTGTACGTGGGGATCTTTTTCCCCCCATTGACTGTATCTAACCTAAATTATTGATGTTCTGTGGTTGCCTGGCAAGGGGATGTGTTTCCATTTTGCTAAGGTTTGTGTAATCCTTGCTGAAGCACTCCTGGGCATCCTACTTAGCTGGCATCATATTGTCATGTCTTTGTGTGATCTCCACAGCTGGGAATACTGGGCATAAATCACATCTGGATAAGTGTTTGTTTTGTGTGTGACACTGGCAGCCAAATGAGGTTCAGCTGTGCCCGGGGCAAGGGGCTGTGGAGTGGCTGCAGCAGAAATGCAGTGAGGGAGGAAGACCAGGAATATTCACAGCCTGCCCTGCCACCTCAGCTCTCCTGTGGGCTCTGACGGATCCTGTGCCCGATGCTGCCTTGGGGCCAAATCACCCACCTGACACAGAATTCACATTTTCTCAGCATCTTGAAGGCGTGTGCTCTAAGGACAAATGCAGTTTCACTGTAAATATGGCCTGGCCATCATTTTAAATGGGAGCAGGGCACCTTCAGGATGAATTGCATTCTGCTGCTCCACCAAGGTGTTAAACTGTTTGGTGAGCGTTCCAGAGCTGAATCTCTGCCATGCTCAGTACCCTTGCACATGGATGATGCTGTGCCCTGGCAGCAAGGCTGCTGCAAGGCTGTCAGGGTGCCAGCTCTCCCTCACCCAGCATGCCTCTCCTCCTGCAATTCCTCAACCTCCAGCTCGGTGCTTGCACTGCTTAGCCTTGAGCATGACTCTGCATCTGAGTGCTCAGTTTTGACAGGGCCTCTGATGTTCAGACACACATTTGAGTGTATTTATCTCCAAAGTGTGTGGTGCCATGGCTTTCTGGAGATGGAGCTGGTGGTATTTCCCAAACCTGGGAACATCTAAACACACAAGCCGTGTTGAAGAACACAGGCTCTCATCCAGCTCTCCCTGTAGTCATGCTAAAATAACTAATTAGTGTTTCTTTCATCCCAAAGTTTTGAAAGAAGGTGCAGTTAGTTTAGGAGGACCATGCCTGGGCTACATGGTATGAGGGGAGGATCGTGTCCTGCTTGTGTTTTGTCAGAGCCAGAAGAGCCTACAAGGGCTGACAGAGGAGCAGGAGGAGAAGAGCCCAGTGATAAGAAGGAGCAGTGACAGCCAGCCACCTCTCGGCAATCAAGCAGAGAAACAGTCACATCCATTCTCCTTTTTTTAAGGCAGAAATAGGACAGAATGTCATTGTTGGATGACCAGGGTGCTGTGAGAGAGACACAGGACTGCTAGGTGGTGACACACTGAAGGTGCTGCTGCAGCGACAGGGAGCGAGTGCCTGGAACTGCTGCTGCCTCAGGAGAGGAAAATCAACCTGTTTGCTGCAGAGCTGCTCTGCTGCACTGGGCTGGCTCTTCTCCCTCGGAAGTACTTTGGTTTTATTGACAGCACAGTGAGACCTAGCATTAGAAACACTCTGGCTACTTCTCAGCCAGCATTTTCCCAGTAGTGGAAGGGAGCATCTGTGTCAGCACCAAAATCTGGCTGTGGAAATCATGACCTCATTTGAGATGATTTCATTTCACAAAGCAGACGCTGTGCCTTTCTCCATGGTGGTACTGATTCCCTTTGGAATCCTGTCCCTCAGAGCTGTATTGCCTATGCTCAGACTGTGGGCTGCCTGTTACATCTGGGTTTGCTGTGAGCATTTGTGTGATTGTTCCCTCATTTCCAGGCTCTGGCCCAAAGGTTGTCTTTGTCATCCACAGTCTCATTTGGCATGAAGATGTCTTCCTCTCAATTCCCTGGTCAGATATTTACCACTGTAACTCTGGCCACAGGAAGGCAGAATTAATGTTTCCTTTTGATTTTGCATCAGGGTATCACATAGGAAGCTGAGAGTGAAAGACTGGAAGGAGCCTCCAGAGGCTTTCTAGCTCAAGGTGCTGCTCTGAGGAAGGATCAAGACAGCCCACACAGCTCCCCTGACATATCACAGTTTAACTGCTCTCCACAGCTGCACTGAGGGGATTTTTGCACATCCAAAGGCAGTGTATCTCAATTCCCTACTACCTTAAGAAAATATTTTTCTTACTATCCAAAAAGAACCGTTGCTCCTAACAAAGCCTTTTTTATTTCTTATCTTTTTTTCCCTACTTCCTCAGCCACTAGGGCAGAATATTACCTAGAATTCATCATCCTTTTAAAATTATATTTAACGATTACATGATAGAAAAACTATCAAGCTGTCCCATTGTTTTTTTGTTTGTTTGGGTTTTTTTTGGTTTTTTTTGTAGATCAAACAAAGTGAAACCACTCATTAGTACTGATTTTCCCATATCTTTCCCCATTTTGGGCTTTCCCAAAAAGCTTAAATCTCAGAGGATGATGAAAGGTGAGTGAAACATCCCTTATTTTGGCAACTGGGGCCCATTCATTTAAACTGTCTTTTTCTCTTCATTTTGGGATTTTTGAACCTATAAATAGAAAAGAGAAAATCTGGAAATGTGAAACTCTCTAATCTGTCTGAATTCATATGAATTTTTTGACAAGCAAAGTTTGAGCAGCTCATCTTCCCATGCTCCAGCTCTCTTTCAGACACTGCAAGAAAGTTACTTAAGGCAAGAACTATTTTCTTACTCAACTGGTTTCTTTCTTGGAGCCTCCATCTGCAGGCAATGCTGTCTGCAAGCCTAATGTCTTCTTCAGCCTTGCTCTTCCTTCTCAGCTCTGTCCTAGGCATTAACTGCCAAAACCACTTGTTTGTTTCTTCACATAATCCATACATGCTCTTTTTGGAATGACAGTTTAAAAGTGAAGTACCACAGCCTAGCCCTGGTAAAGGCATGACTTTAACATGATGGGGGGAGCATTTTTCATTCTATGTGGGGATATTTCTTGAGCATCCTCATCTGAAGTGGAGCCCCAAGAGATTTGTGAGCTGCAAACCCACTCTCTACTCAGTGAGTGCACTCTGGGGGTCTGATCCTTTTGAGTGACAGTGATGGATAGCCTTATCAGTAATCCTCCCACTGCATCCCCTGGCTGGCTGAATGCACCACAGAGTAGTTAGAAAATTCTTTGCTGAAGAGAGAAACAATTATAAAGCATTTTTAGAACAGTGGATAAGATGTTTTTCACAGCTGGCAGTCCTTATTTATGACAAGTAATAATTGCCTCAGCTAAAAAAGGCTCTGAAATTGAAAAAGAAGGTATTTTTAAAGGGAATTTGGTGGCCTTGGATTTGCAAGTTGGATTCTGCAGGTACTGGGTAGCTTCAAGCAGAAGATTGCTGAGGGTGCTGAGGGGGAAGGACTGGGTCTGCACTGAGCACTGCCTCCCAGAGCTGCTGCCAGACCTGCAGACAGGTGCAGCCACTGCTCCACCAGATGAGGATGGAAATAGGTGGATTATTTTTGTGTTTGTGTCGGGTTTTTGGTGGTGTTGTTGTTCTGTTTATTGATTTATTTTATTTTGCAAGGCAGGGATGAGGGTTCTTGGTTGGGTCTCTCTAGAACCTCTAGGCACAAAAGAGCATCTGCTACACAGTAGTGTATAGGTCCTTAGGCTGCAGAAGATATAATTACAGAAACTCTCTCTGAAATGGAAAGAACTAGACAGTAACATGATGCACTGGCTTCCAAGGCTGTGTTTTCTGTTAAAGAAATTTACGAGGTGTATTTGCAGCTAATGGATACATCTTAGTCACTCCCGTGTAAATATATGTCAGAATTCAAAAGACCTGAGCTCCTGGGGCTGCACACACGTTTCTTTCCCAGCATCACTCTCTTAAACTGCAATTTTCCCTTAAGAAATTATAAGACTGAAAACATATCTGTAATGCTGTAAGATTATAAATTTCATGGCCTCTAAATTTGGACTCAGCAGAACAACTGTTTCTGTGTATTGTTTCTCAGTTGGATGTGTTCTGTGAGTACTGTTTAAAATATAACACGTTTTAAAGTGTTCTGGAAAATACTCTTATCAAAATGTTTCCCAACAAATATCCTAGTATTTCCCACCTGACAACACTTGCAGCCAACAATGAGCAAACAGGGAGCTTGCTTTTCAGGGTGGAGATGAACTTTCTCCAGTTCCTTTGCTGAGCTTCTCTTGGTAGGAGGTGAAAATCTACCAAGGCATGTTGTCCATACTATCCCTGTAACTTGTAAAGGTCTTTTCCTTTCTGTTAATGACTATTTATTTTTGTGCAGAGGAAGTTACATAGCCTATTTTAAATGGAAATCATACCTTTTATACTTCTTTGCTGTATGGCAACCATGGCTTTCACAGAACCTTGGCTGAGAAGAAGGGTCCTCCAGCTCCTTGGCAAGGAAGGCAGAAAAGGACTGCCAGGATAATCCTGCAAATGTAGGAATGCTCAAGGAGTGCCTCTGCTCTGTGGCTCTATGTTTCCAGGCATCACAGTCTGACTTTCTTTACAGTCTCTGCTGTGTCTCTTCCCATGCAGGGGCACAAAGGAAAGGAAAAGATGAGTGTTTCTTGCCTTGGCTGTGGCATCTGGGTTGATAACATCTGAGAAATGGCTGGCAAAGTGTGAGCACCCAGTGAGGCATTTGGCTGGTCTTTTATTTAGACTGTGAATTATTCTCTGCAGAGATCCTGCATCCTAGCATGTCATTCAACATTCTGGGCAGCATTTCAAGACAAATAAATAAATAGAAACAGTATTAATTCCCTTGCCCTTTTCTCTCAGTTGCAAGATTTTGGGAACCCCCAGAACACATTTCTTCTTGGTCTTCACTTTTGAAAGTGCCTAAAACAGTGCGAAGAAAAACAAGCATTTGGCTCTACTAAAAAAAGGACAGCTAATCCTTCCATTAGATCTTGCACAAAGCCAGAGCCCCCCAATTTCAGATCAGTATGAACAAACCCATAACAGCAAGAAGTTTCCTGGAATCTAAGACCCTTTGGGCTCTTTAGAAAGAAGTCAGCAGGACTTTCCACATGCTGCAACTGATATATTTTATGTGCTTTCTTGGGCTGAGGAGTCTCATCATTGTTTTCTGCTGACACCTTGGAGATTTTCTGGATCTCTGTGCTCCATTGTACCACTGACTACTTCTGAAAAAGCCATTTTATTGACAGTCTGTAAGGGCTGTTCTTGGAAGAGAAATAAGTAACCTATTTGTACACCCCTCTGTCTGCAGGGCTGGGGTCACTCAGGGACTCCTGGCTTTGGGTTCCAGGGCTATTGAGACACACTTTCATCTGTTGTGCAGGAGTCAAAGCAGAGCTGTGCCTGCTCACATCAGCTGAGGATTCAGCCTTTATGGTGAGCATAAGAAATTACTTTTAATCTCATGCTTCTTCTGCAGCTGCAGAGCAAAAATGGTCAGGAATAATGCTCTGTTGCTTTTTGTGTTGGGCTGCCCAGCTCTGGGGACTGGAGTCTCAAAAAAAAGAAGCCCCCTCCCCCCCCTTCCCTAGACTCTCTCCCCTGGATTTTCAGAGGCAAGGGAATCCCAAAACAGACAAAATACTCTGGTGGAAGGAAGGAAAGATAAACATAAGGGCCCAAAGGGTATAAAACGCTAATGTTTTTCTTCTTCTTTTTTTCTTTGAGAGAAATTTCTGTTGGAAAGGGCCCATAAAATAATGAAAGGTTCTCCCGTGTACTAGCATATGATTTATGATGACCAAGTGTACTTTGTATCTCCCTAAATGCAACCAGGCAATGGCTTCTACTATTAGGATACAAAGGCTTGAGCATGAAAAAGAGCAGTCTGAGATGGATTTTGGAACCTGGAAAGGAAAAGCCAGCTCTGAAGGGGGCTCTTTGTTTTTGCTGAGATTGCTGGCATGGGGAGTGGAGAGAGGGGAGAATTGCCTGGCAACAGAGGTGCAGCTCCTGCCCCTCCAGAGGTGACTCCAATAAGGCTTTGCTGCTCACTGAGCCCTGGCCTGGGAGTGCAGGGGTGTTGCAAAAGGAAGATAACAAGCAGCTGTGCTAAGAATTGCCTTGCTGGGGGAGAAAATGGGAAATAGTTTTAATTATACCTCGGGAACCAGAGATTGTGTGCAGATATTGTACTAAGGGGTTTACCGACTGCAATGGTGTTTTCCCATTTTGCTTAATAAATATTATTTTTCAACATGGGTTGCTGTTTGGGGGTGGGGAAAGTCAGTAAGTGAACATTGCAAGGAGTTTTTTACAACTTCACAGGTTTCTGGATAGAGACCTGAGCCAATGGTTTGCTTGCAGCCTTTATAAACACAACCTTTTGGCACTCAGTCAGGTCTTGGCAGGAGACTTGCAGTTACTTATCACAAAAGTTTTCATGTAAGCATGTCAAATTTAATGACACTTTCTAAAAAATTTGGCCTTGATTTTGAATTCTCTCCAATTAGGATTTTTTTAACCTCTGGCTAACTAAGTCTCCTGGGTAATTGTTTGATTACTAGTTAAATATAGTTTCTCATGTAGAACATATACAGTTGGTTACACTTGGTCGAAGCACCTGTCAAGTTTCTTTCTTGTGGTTTTTTTCTTTTGTTTTGTTTTGTTTTATTTTATTTTGCTAGGGCTTTTATCTGCCACAATATGATTTTGTGTCCTTTCTAGAGCCATGTAGCATAATAATTCATCAAGGATCTCAAAACCATCAATGCACAAGTGATGAAGGCTGACACTTGGCTCTTTTTGGTAAAAGGAGCATTCCTTGGAAAGGTGATGCTGAGGTTTTTGCCTCGCTATTTCTCCCGTTTCAAGGGGAGGAATCTGCCCATGTGCTGGATCTGGTCTTCATTCAGGGGTTCCTGCCTGGCTTTGGGGGAGAATTCACAATGGTTGGAGGAAGGGTGCGTGTGTCACCTGCCTTGTGCCTGTCTGCATAGCCCACCTGTGGCTGTTCCAAGGGAGAAAGTGTTGAAAAATGCCAGCACTTTTCCAGAGCACATTGTAATATAAAACCTGAAATATATTTGCTACTGTTTTCTGCTGCCCTGGGTATAGGTCTGTTCCTGGAATATGTATCAAGAGCAACGCCTCTGTTTACCGTTAAAACATGAACTACAGAGTACTTACTCCAACTGCCAGTTTCCTGGGGAAAAGGCTTGCAATGACCATCTATTATCTTGGCTGCAAAGAAAGCAAATTCTTAACTGCATATGAAATTAGGCGATTTTTTTCTAGCAATTGGAGTTTGGGTTTGGTGATAATAAGTGTGGGTTTGTGGTTTAATAGGTCATTACCTACTTTGCCCATAATCACAAAGTAATAAATAACTATTGGCAAGATGGATAATAGCTAGGTCTGAGAGGCGTGAAAAAGATAAAGCAATAGGCACAAAAGCATAATTTATATTCATAGAAAATGGGTCCTAGCCAAGAAATGCGATCTAAACTGATAGGAGAGCAGATTTTTATTAGATGCCTCTGATTTGGGGAATGGCTGAACACCTACTTTCACAAGAGCTAGTTGTATTTCTGGTGTATAAAATGTGGTTTGGACATGTCATGTGGGAATATTCCTTTCTGAAGAGGTAATTCCATCTCTCATGGACCCAGGCTCATGGTTCCATGGACCTAGACTTCCCTCTAAAAAACCACTCCAGGTTTTTGGGCCCAATTAACCAAAAAGCTGTAAATGCTTCACTGTTCATTTGCTGCCCCGTTCAACATCTGTTGCAGCTGCTTTGAGTTATTTTGACTTCTGGGGAACAAGGTGCAGTTCCTCATCCCTTCCTTTCCTTGTGATACCTTACTCAGTTCATGTCAAATAGTGGCATAATTTATAATTTTATGTTTTCCCAACCACTCTTGTTCCCTTCTGTGCAATGTAATAGTTGCAATACTGCAGCAGATCATATTACATCAGTTGTGTCATAAACTCATCATGTTTTTTATTATCTCTAGATATGCTGTGCAGGACTCCACGCTTGCTCCATGGTGTGAAAGAAAATACATGACAAACTGAAATCCAAAGGTGACAACAAACTTCCCAGGGCTGGGCAGGGAGGGTGGTGTGGCTGTGGTGCTCATCACTCTCGAGCTCACCAGTGGTTTCTTTTCTGCCTCTCCTCTCTGCCTGATTGGTGCCAGAAAACAAAGATGCAGGCAAGGTGTAGATGCCTTTGATGTGGTCTAGTTTTGAAAATGTGAAAACACAGCTGTGCAGCTCTGAGCCTGACATCAAGGTCAGCTGGTGGCTTTGTTCAAATTTTTGGATTCATCAAGAGGAAGTACCTGTCCTTTTCCTTCTCAGAGAGGTTCAAAGAGAATATGTCTTTGCATATTTTAAGGAGGTGAGGAGATGGGGGCAGGAGTGAGATATCTGAAAAAGTGCCAGTGGATGTTTGTTCACCCTAGAAAAGACAGAAACAAAAAACCCTCTTCCATATTTCTCACCAGCCTCCCCCGTTTCCAATACATTCACTTTATATCAGTGAACTTTAAGAACAAAATGTGCTCAGGGAAAAGAGATTAAAATTGCAAAGCAGTTTCCTTTCCTATCAACAAAACTGACAGAAAAAATGACAAAATGCTTGTGGGAATGATTAGAGAGAGAGAATGTTCTCATTCATGTCATGTCGTATATTGCTAATTTATATGTATTTGTTTTTGTACCAATCTGGCAAATTTCAGGAAAGAATCTGCCAGGAATCAATGGGAAAAATAGGCCTGTATTCTTTTGGAAATTAATAATAAGTATTTGCTGTGTTTTATTTGGATTTTAATGACATCTGTGATGAGTGATGTATACCAGGAATGGAAATGGGAGAGGGAGGAGGCTCGTGGCAGGAGTCTGGAGATTTGGAACCTCTTTTTGTTTTTGCTGTTGGCCTGCTGGGTGCCCTTGATCAGCGAGTGCACCCTCCTCTAGTGTTCCATTTTCTCCTGCAGGAAAAATGAGGAGGTGAGGCCTCCAAACATCTTCCATGAGGGAGGAAGAGTCCAAGCTTGCCGTACTTGTTAAATGTACTCTTTACTATTGACTTTTTGTGATTCCTTACACCCTTTACTCTCCTTCCTCCTTTCTCCTTTCCTCTTTCTCAAGAAATGGCTACTGAGTGATAGAGCAGTTAATAAATAAAACATTTCAACTTGATATAAAGATTTTTTCACTTGCTAGGACAACATTCTCCTCTTTCATCTTTTGGCTGCTCCAATTTTAAAGGTGTCACTAGTATGAAAATACAAGATTTTCACTCTATACTTTGACCTTTTCCTTTCGTTTTTGCCCCATTATTTGGTAACATTTCCATCGATCACTCTAAACATCCTCTAATTTCTTCAGCTGTAATTTTGTTGCTTTTTCCATAACAAGTAGGGAGCTATTTAAGGTTCCAGTGACTCCAATGATTTCAATGACATGAAGTTGAAATAAAATTCTCTTCAAAAGCCTGAGAAGAAAAAAAAACCCATAATCTGGCATGTTCTCCTGACTTTTCAGAACTATTCAGGAGCCCAAATCCTCTTGATTTCCGTGTCTTTGGAGATTTGCCTTTAATGCTTCAATATTCTGTAAAGGTGCTGATTTAATTTAATTATCATTCAGCCTGGTTATACTGATTATTTTTTTCAGTCTTTCTTGCTAAAGTAGCACCTACAACTTCTTAATCACTTCTGTTACTGATTTTATCTCCATTGCATCCCAACCTGAATTTTTTGGCAAGGTTGTTGCCTTCTAGGTTTTTCAGCCTGATTGTCAGGAACATGTTATGGCCAAGAATAGACTGCAAAATATGGTTCTTGCTAGTCTGTTTCTACAGAGAGGAAATTAAATTCAATACAAAGAAGCACTTGCTCTCTAGCAGAACACATTTAATGAAAGGAAGGGGGGAAAGTGCCTGTGAGGGTTAACAGCGAAGAATTAATGAGAACCCAATATGGGAACTCAAGAGAAACACCAGATGAAAGAAAGGCAGATGGTGTATCATCCCAGCAAATGCTTGGGCTATTTTCCTGTCTGAATCCACTGATTTGATCTGAGGCATGTACTGTCTCTGATCTGTGCAGCTCTCTTTTTCAGAGATGTTTTAACAATGCATCTCATCTTGTGGTTCAAGCCACGCTTGCATTGGCAGAGCTGGGGCTGCTGAGGTGTCTGCAGGAGGGCTGGGGTGCTGATGGCAGAGGAAAGCTCCCTGCAGGATCAGGGCTTGGTTCCTCAGGGGAGACCTGCCCTCCTGTCTGGCCAGAAGCTTCACAGAGCACAGATGTCCTGTGGGGGTCCCTGTCCTGGGAGCCTGGATATCCCATCCCTTTGATCCCTTGGCAACAGTGAGAAATCTCTCAGGTAACCCAGGGAAGGGGCCCAGGAGTTCTGCAAGGGCTGCAGACAGCAGCGTAGCTGAGGAGAAGGATCCCTTTTCTCTCCAGAAATTTCCTTTTTTCAAGGGACTTAAACTGGAAAGAAATGTTTGATCAAATGGTGGAACTCTTCCATCTCCCCAAACCACTCTATGGTGAGTGGTAAGTCTATTTTTCCTCCATCCTGTGCGGTTTTTTTCAGAGCTAGGTATGTCTGGTATGATCATGTCATACTCTGGGGGTGGAAGGAACATCACCTCAGCATTTCCAGTGGAAGAGAAGCAGAATTAACCCAGCTTATTCAAAATCTTGTGTATGGGAAAAGGTTGTGGAGGAAATCTTGGTCTTGGAGGGCTGGTGGATTAATTTAGTGGAACTGTTTGCAGCCTTTCTGTTTGACCTGGCTCTTCTGTGCCTTGGTGTAAGACAGGAGTTACCAGTCAGAGTAATCCATGTGTTTAGCAAAAAGGAGAGGAGGTTAAGGGACAGGATCTGTGAATTTTACCCACTAGTTCTGGAACAAAAAATGTTGTAAAAAGAACACAAACAATTAGGGCATATGCTGGGTTTGTTTATCTTCAGAACCCTGTGGTAGGTGTGCCAGTGCACTGGTGTTCAGCAATTAACAATAAAGGCAGACAGCAATTAAGCACATGTCTGCTGTGAGTGGTAATGCAAATTATTTGTATTTAACCTTCATGATTCATGAGCCACTTTCATTCTGGGAACTAAAGAGAAAGGGAAGGAACATCTTAGAGCCTGATGTCACCATGTGAAAAATGATCAGACTTCAGTAGTCAGTAATGAAAAAACTTATATACATAAATAAAAATATATAACTTTTTCCTATTATTGGCAAATGAAATATTGAACTATAATAATTTATCATGCATATACACATATATATGCATACATATATATCTATGGAACATATATATGGAATTCTATTGCTGAGAATTTCAAGCTTCATTTGCTTTTAGGATCTCAGCTTGTATATACACTGAAACCAGTGGAAAAATTATAATCAGTATCAATGGCTGTTGCATTTAGACTCCTGGTATAAACACCACCATAGGAGCTATAGGCTTTTTTTTGGGTGAACTCCTGTCTGTGTGTACTTCAGGAAAGATGTGGAAACCTTGAGCATTCTTTGATTGCAAGCAATCTTTGCTAGATCTCAAGAACAGGAGTATGAACATCTCTGCTCCTAAACTCCAATTGCATTGCTGTCAATTTTTTTTTTTTTTTTT
>VWZN01009801.1:1230998-1252225 GCA_013396955.1 Regulus satrapa | reverse complement strand
TTTTTTTTTTTTTTTTGTCAGTCGTTCTTTTTAGCCCATGTATTTCTAATAAATTATATTTATTTAGGAAAAGCAGCCTTTATAGGATTCAGTATTCAAAGGACTGTGATGGCACTGCCACAGACTATTGGAATTAAGCCTGTTCTGATACCACATCTTTTTCAATGGTTTGAAATTGTTTGAATTGACATTCAGCCTTCAGGATTAATTGTCACTGGGACAAGTACAGAGCTGGGTCTTTTATTAAGAAAAATATCCTGGCCACAGAGAAAAAGGGGAGTAAGAAAACTGAAGGATACCCATGTTATTCTCTGTTAAAGAAGAAAGAGCCACTGCATCAGCATTACACACACTCTAAGATCACTTTTTCTATTTCTCCTGAACCAGAGTTGTGTCACAAAGCTTTTTTTGGTGGAGTGAGGTTTAGCAATAACTTCATCTCATTATAGGTAAACAGATACATTTTGGACAGTTTTCCATTGAGCAGCATATAAATCTAGGCTTAAATGCAATGAACTGGCACCAAAAAGTATACTGGAATATTGATTTTTGTGAATTAATAAGACATTGTTCTCAGGTTTTTATGGATTTATACTTAGCTACAAGCTGTTTGGGATTTGGGTAGAGAATATCCTAGTGGTAAAATGTAATTTTATTTTGGAGATGGAAATGCTTCAAGATGGAACAATTGGATTGGTGGACAGATTGTATTAAAGGGTAGCAAGGGAGAGACACGAAGTGCCTTTATTGCTTATTCTTTCAATACAAGTAATAAGTATTGATGACCTAAAAGGAATCCAATGAAAGGTTTTTTTGGAAAATAGAGTTTGGAGGGCTGTTAGTTTTGTCTGTGCCTAAAAGTGTCATCTTAGAAAAACCAATTAAAATGAGGTTTTTTGGCTGGAAATCAATAATCTTTTTAGCATAAAAAGAAATAATTTAAATTGTGTTCCCATTTATGAAAATGTATAACTTAGCTTGGAATCAAAAGCTTATTTAACACTTCTAGCAAAATGAAATCTACTTTCCTCCTGCTGTCCCTGTTTCCATCGGGAACTCCAACATTTTCCAATAAGAACTTTTTCAAAGGTGAATTTTCTCAGGGGAATTTTCTTTCAAGTCCATCTAATAACCCATGTCAGGGAGCACTTCAGATGTTCCACAGCGAGATGAAAAGAGGTCAGGGTATTGTACGAGGAGCTGAAGGAATGAGGAGGGTGATTTGAGCTGCAGACTGCCAGGTTTGTGGGGCTAGCTCAGCAGAGGGCTGAGCACCATGGAGAGGTTGAGGGCAGAAGCAAGAACACACTGCAGCATCTGTGATCACCCTGGGAAGTGCTCTGGCTACCTTTGTGCTGCCAGCTTCTGCACCTGAAGAAGGGCAGGGGTGTCAGCTGGCATCAGTGGGAGCAGCATTTTGAGTGATACTCCTCGAAAAGGATCTACTCCGCAGCCTTTGGGAGAAAGCAGCAGAACCGATTAGTTTTTCTTTCCTTGTCTGTAATTACTCAGCTCTGCTAGTGCCTGTTCTGATCTCAAATGTAGTGCTGGGGTAACTGCACTGGTTTCACAGGAGGTGATCCTCAATTGTTCAGCTGAGAGCAACATCGAGGCCATAATCTCTGCTACAGAGCAGTCACAAACACAACAAACAAACAGCCATTGGCATGGCTTCAAGAAACATGTTCCATCAGTTGTTCTCCTGCCATGAAAAGACCTGTAAAAAGCATCCCTGTAGGGAACAGGTTGCATTTGAAATGTAAATCGAGTTCAGTATCATCAGCCTTGTTAGTACAGCCTGCTGACTGGGAGGCAGTGAGCAGAGAGCCTTGGGAATGGGTGAACTCCTGTCTGTGTGTACTTCAGGAAAGATGTGGAAACCTTGAGCGTCCTTCGATTGCAAGCAATCTTTGCTGGATCTCAAGGACAGGAGTGTGAACATCTCTGCTCCTAAACTCCAAGCACACTGTACATTGCTGTCAAAGCAGGGCTGCAGGAAGCACAGCTTGAGCTCAGCCCATCAGGCAGAGTGTGCGGCTGAGCTCTAGAGAGGGATTTGGTGTGCAGTCACGGGATTGGCCGTGAGAGCTCCTTGATCAGAACAGAAATATTTAATCAGGTCTGTCTCCTGTAACTGTCATGTAGAGAAAACAAGGCTACAAATTGGATTTGTGTGATCAATGGGCAAGAAAGACCACTTTATCCACCTTAGCAATGCTGACGTATGATGGCAGACTTTGGTGGCAGCAAGGGGACCAAATTCTGGCAGGAAAGACTCTCTCCTGTCTGGGGACACAGGCTGCTCAGAAAGCATAAATTGGTAATTTAAAAATTTTAACCACAGTCTTGCCTTCTTGTATGTCAATAGAAAATCAGCTGCTGCATTTAGAAATTATTTCTCTTACCGCAAAATCAAAGGAAGAATTTGCACTGATTTCTAAAAAGAGGTATTGGACCTGATTGGTCACATTGCACAGCAATATTTGGGTACATAAAGATATGGTTTGAAATTTATTCATGTACATGAGTAAATTAGGAACCTGCACACAGTATTTTGAAGTTCAGGGTTACAGTGCAGAATATAGTACAGGGGTCTGAATTAAACAGAAGGGGGTTCAGACCTGAGCAAATCCTCTTCAGCCAGGTCTGGCATCATGAAGCTACTGTTAAATAGATCTTCCAGACTTGACACTTCAAAGTTTCCAATACTTGCAAAGCATGAGCATCACAGCAGGTCCTACTAAACCTAATAGCCCAGTAAATATAGTAAATAAATAAATAACACACAGCAGAGATGATGGGAGCCATGTCTGAACTTTGTATTGTACTGAGAGTTGGCATGGTGACTCGGCAGGGTCTTTGAAAGGTTTTCAGTTATCTTGATGAATAACAAAACTATTTAAAAAAATTTTCTCTCTGTGTACATTATAAATGGACTTGTAAAAGATGGACTGCCAGTTACAGTCTATCTCCCCATGAGTCTGGAAGAGGTTGATGGGATGAAGAGTGCAGCTGTGGAGCCCCCCCAGAGCATGAAGATCTGTAGGATCCATTTGGAGAGGGGCACAACTGAGTCCGAATATGAGAGGGAAATTGGTCACGGATACCAAATGACAGGTGCAGCAGCATCAACCTCTGCTCATGTTTGCTCTGTGGGGAAAAAAAAAAAGGCACCAAAAACACCTAAACACCGGAGATTGGGATCTACAGTGACAATTCCTTACTTCAGGAAATGAAGCTTTTCTGAACAATGCCATCTTCTGTCATGCCTAATCAAACTAATTAAAGAACACTTCTGCACTTTATTAATGTAATTTATCTCTTGCCTGAGGTGAATTATATTTATGCTCCAGTTACTCAAACATTGCTGTTCAGCATTTGAAGGAATGATGTTATTCAGTGATGTTTGTGTTCCACAGTATCAGGCAGTAATTGAACAAGCACCTGGGAAATTGGGTATTTCCTGCTGTGGAAAAGCTTCCTTGGGGAATGTGGTGTTGCCCAGGTGTGTTGGTGAACCAGCTGGACTTGGGCCTGTCCTTATTTGAAGGGCAACTGGAGGCCTACACAAGCCAAATCTTTCAAGCTAAACAAGGCAAAATTCATGTCTAAGCATTATGCATGTGAATGGCCTGTTTAACTGAATGCACATGTTCACATCATTTAATGAATCTGGGTTGGGAGGCCAAATCTATTCCAGCTGAAGATTTGGCAGAGAAAGGCAGATATGTGCTGAAGGAGGAAGGGAGGAAGTTATTTAGTTCTAGATATTAAAAACATTAAAGAAAATGTCAAGAGCAAAAAAAAAAAAAGTATTTATTTAAAAATATATCAGTGTCCTCCATGGATATGCCTCTGATGTAGCCACAGTTGCAAGGCTCATAGGCACAGTATCCACCTGCCTTTTGTACTGACTGGAAGAAGCAGTTTAACATAATTTATGGAGTAGCACAGCGTGAGACAATGGAAAGCATTGCCCAAAACTGACTGAGGGTTTTTCCTGGTAATTGCTTGCAATTTGTTGCTGTCTGCTTGATAAGAGCAGAAGGTAGGAGGGAGCAGGGGGGGCAGCACAGAGCTGTCCTGGCCAGCTCCTGGGTGTGCAAGGCAGAGGGGGTGGCAGGGAGGTGCAGCTCCAGCTTTCCTGCACACCTGGATTTGTCAGCTGAGCTGAGCTGGCTCAAGGCCATTTCGGCCACCTGTCCATGCTGTTTGCCCTCATTTGAGGCCATTGCTGACAGAAACCCCCTCTGGGGCTCGCTCTTAAAAGTGCTTGGAAAGGGCATTACTGACAGTCCTTGTCTGCCCTACCTCACCCACACCTTAGGGGGGCAAGATGGGCCCTGCCCTACCAGGGGCTGGCTTTGCCTGCTGGGAGGGCACCTGAGATCTGCAGACATCTGAATGCAGATCTTGCCCAAGCTTGGGGATGGCATGTGCAGAGTCATGGAGAAACAGGCACAGAGAAAACAGAGGGGAGCAAACCTGCTTAGGGGCATGGAAAAGCAGAGCTCTCACCTCGAGCTGCAGCACAGCTCGCCACAGCCTGCAGGAGCAAGTGTTGTCAACACCTTTCACTGGCACTCTGCTGGCTCTCTTCCACTGGGCATTAATGCAGTGACTGTGCAGTTTTACTCAGGTTGATTTAGAGAATTTCACAACTAAATTTAAAGTGCCATTAGTTAGGATAGCATGTGGGGAGCAGCATCATGCTATTTTTTTTTTTTTTTAGACTTGGATTATGTATTTACTGCTTTCCTAGGTGGATTCTTAAAAAAAAATCTGACAAATAGATTAGGTTTTGTAAATAGGCCCGAATGAATTTTATTAATATTTTTGCATAAATCTTTTCTATCCTGCTCCCAAGTAGATTTTGGCCATTTCAAAAGCCTTCTAAGAACAAGGCAAAAGGAGCTTTTATTCTTTGTGAATAAATGAACTGCGAATTTCCTTGGGTAGTGGAAAACCGCTTTGGCTTTTCCTAAAGAGAACAGTGACTCGCATGCATTGATAAAGTACACCTTGGCTCTGTATTAATAACAAGTGCAGTGGGCTGGATCAGATTGCATCTGCCATTGAGAACACAGAGGCTTGTTTGGAGGACAGAGCAGGACTGAGCTCCCAGCATGTTGTGTTTATGGCTCTAAAACCAAAGTACAGATTGGAGATTTGTCCCAGGTCAGAGTCTCCTTGGCAGCCTGTTCACTGTTGCATATCGAGTGCTCCTGCATAAAAAAAAAAAAGTTGGATGGCAAAAAAAAAGAAATCCTGGTGCTTTAGAATAAAAGGCAAGTCCTGATGTCTCACATATTCTAGGAACTTGATCCCCAGAGGGACAACTCAAAATTTAGGGTGAAAACAAAAAAATTCCCAAAGCCATGATGAAGATGACAGGATGATATCTAAGGTGCAAACTGGGAGAGCCTGTGGTAAAATAATAGAAATTATTTTGAAATTGAAAAATGTGACTGGAAAGGTAACTGGATAGCATGCTGAACGTGCTGATTTTTCTTCTTCATGATTAAAACAAGAAAAATCACACTACAGAGTTGATCATTAGTGTAACTGTGCTTTTAGTGCTATGTAGGATAATTTCTTTCAGCAGTGGAGAAATGGCAAGACATACACCAAAGATAGAGGCTCTATTAACAAATAAGTCAGCTGGGGCAAGCAGAAATTCATGTAATATGCCATGAGCATAATGAGATCCAGAAATGCATAGAGACTGTAGAAAATGGTAATTCATGGCACAGAAAGCAGGCATTCTGTTGGAAAAAGCTGTGACAGAAACACAAAGCTTTGGTAGTCCATGCACTCAAGAAATAGCAATTAGTTGAAACTGGAAGAGATATTTTCCAGGTATAAATCTGGCTTTATATTTAGACAGTGTTGGTTGCTGTTATTTATCTGGAAGTTGTTTGCACATCAGATCTACCAAGTCCTGTCCTTCATTGTTTTGTACCTGTCAGGCTGGCCCTGACATTGGTGCCAAAGGCTCTTCAAAGGCTCTGCTCACCCAGCAGCCCCCTGGGGCAATTTGCCCTGCCTGGCACTCGGTCCTGCCTCGTGGCAGATGGTGGCATCTCCCCACACCACCCAGTCAGTGCCATCCTCCTGTAGCACAAGGAGTCAGAAAGTGGTTCCTGCTGAATTAAAAATAGTGAGGGAGTTCAGGAGGCATCACCTTGGACGAAAAATTGGCAACAGAATTTTTCATTAAAAAGAAAACCTGAGCATCTAAGGTTTCTGTCTTGAAATCAGTGACCTGTGCCCAGAAGAGACTAAGATACCGTAGTTCAGAAGAGTCTCGGTCTTGCTCTCTGCCCCAATAAAAATGAGAGAAAGCAGGATTGCAGCTGAAAGGGAATTGGGTTTGGATGCTCCTCAGCAGTGCACAGAAATAAAGCCTCCTCTTCTCCTTTCTTCAGGAAGTGTCTCTCTGGGACTCAGGCAGGCAAATGAATCACAGCAGAATTTAACTGGTTCAAGAGAAGTTGAATGAGAGTTTGGTAACCCTGCCAGATTTATTTCTTTATTCATTATTTATGCAGACAGCAGCTGCAAAACAGATTTAGGGACTGACTACAGTCAATAAATGGCTGACGTGGCCCAGCTTTGGCACTTCATGGCTGTTTTACCAATGTGCTAATTCTGGTTCAGATACTGGCATTAGAAGCATCCCCCACCCAAAGCTAATGCCCCATGGTGGGTGCCAGCAGCAGAGCAGAGATGCCCTTGACCTAGGGCTGTCAGGGTATGTGCACAGCACAGAGCAGGCACTCTTCCCAGCATCTGTAAGGAAATGCAGATACTGTAGGGGAAATATCTTGCTTGAGTTATGGGGCATCTGTCCCTTCCACTGTGCAGAGTTACTGAGAACACAGTGCTGCGAGAGCCTTCAGGGACTTTACTGTGTCCTCCCCTGGGCCATGGCTGCTCACAGGGCCACAGCAGAGAAGCTTTAAAAAAAAATAAATTAATTTTATGAGACAGATAATGCATTTTGTTCCAGTTGGTGTGATGTGTTTCATATATCTGTCTTGGCCAAAGCAGAGGTTTAATAATAGATGTGGTGAGAAAGCACTGACTGAAGGTTGCATCATCTTTTTAGAACTGTTGCTGAATGTCCAGTGGTGATACAGCGTCTTGGCATAATTTGAATAAGATCTTACTGCCTATGCTTTTAGGAAATGTATCCTATTTAAATCCCTGTCTGTCTGCGCTGGTGCTGCCATCTGGCCGCTGGGTGTGTGCAGGGAGGGGTTTGGGGGTGGTAGCACTGCTATCCCTGCCTGCCCTTAGGCCTGGGGGGACTGAGGCAGGACAGGAGGCAGGTGGAGGTGCCAGGCTCTGGGTGACACCTGCTGTGGGCTCCTCTGCTGCTTGCACTCATTAAAGCATCCTGTGGCACTTGGTAGCAGTAGGGCCATTAACCTTAATGTCCTGGCCAAATTCCAGCCTGCCTAATTGCACTCTGCCCGTGAAGCTGTATATTCCCGGGGAAGATTCAGGTGTGGAGATCGCTCCTAGCTCCCTCTCCTAAACAAAGGGCGGTTTAGTGATGAAGATGAAACCTGTTTTATTCAGAAACCTAAATCTGGATTTAAGGATGTAACAGAACACAGAGTCTTCAAAGCAATGCTCAGGCTCCCGAGCAGAGCCAGGTGCAGAATGTGGTTTTTGCCTTCCTGCAAGTTTTTCACATTCATTTATTAATAACAAATCTCCTAAAATCTGTTTAAGATCATTACTTGCAGCAAATAAAATACTTCACAAAAAAAGGAAACAGATGGTCCTGAATGTTGAATATCTGTTTGAAATGTATTTTCAGCCCACTGTCTGGAACTTGTCTTGAGTTGTAAAGGAATAGAAGTTTAATTTCAGGCTCTGCAACACTAACACTGTGTAACCAAAGGATTCTCCCATCTTTGTGCATCAACCTAAATAATGGTCCATCTATTGTTGCTAAAGGGAAATATTTATGTATTTGTTGGAAGGAAAATAATGCTGGGTCTGGGGGCTTCTTCTCTGGCATCTAATTGTTCCTACATTTGAGTCAAGAAGTTTTGTCGTTAAGCTGGAGTAGACAGAAACTTTGCATTACCTGGGCAGACCTGGCCCCTGCCTGTGGATGTGGTGCCCCTGGACGGTCTCTGCTGACTTCACATTTCCACTGGAGAGTGAAAGCTGGGGAGTTGTGCAAAGTGCCTCAGACAGCAGCTGTACCCTGTGTGTGTACAGTGTAGACTGCAGTGTCTGAGCATTTCTAATGTCTCTGAATTTAAAGCTGTATTTGGGAAAGCATAGTCTTTAAGCAGAAGCAATGGTTATATTTTTTTCCCATGGGGACACCTCAGGAGGTTAATTCAATCTATGTAACTCAGACTCCATGGTTCCTGCTGGCAAATCATCCAGTTTTCATAGTCAGTGTCCTGCTTCCAGCTGAAACAGGATATGGTGCTTTAAAAAAAAAAAAAAAAATTAAAAACATCACAAAGCTGCTGTCATGTAGGACATTGTGCTCTTAGATGACCCATGGGCCTGGCTCTCGTCAGGTGGAGGTGATCACCCAAAATTAGTGGGTGGAGGAGGAAGCCAGAGCTGAGGCAGAGGAGAGGCTGCCGTGGGTCATGGCAGGGCAAGTTTGCCCATTTCTTGGACTAATAATAGCAAGAATAAATTATCACCAAATTGGTCAGGGCAGAGTTAATGAATTGGACTTTTCCCTGGCACACCTGACAATGCTGAGCAATTGGCAGGTAGGGTGTGAGTGATGCTGCTTCTCTCCAGAGCCAGGTGTTCCAGGTTTGCCAGAGCTGCAGTGCTTGGGATCCCTGGTGCTTTTCTGCCTGCTTGGATGCTGGGCACCTTTGTAGCAGGACAACCACAAAATGGTGAATACCGTGCATCTGAAATTAGGCTCTAAATGCAAAATTTCAAGAATTACAGACTGTTGAATGAATTCATATTTGGATTAAAATCAGTGAATACCTGTCTGGTAGTCAACTACCTATTAAAAAACCACCAAAAAAGTTGTCAAGTAAAGGGGGGTTGGTTTAGAAATTAATGACTTGGAGAATTTTTATGTAATGTAGTTTTGTTGAAATCTTATTTTGTTGAAATCTTATTTTTACCTCAAATCTAGGACTTTGCTTTTCTCACTTCCTCCCCTCATCTTTTCACATGAAGATTGGAATAGCTGCATAAAGTGAGGGTTTATGGAGGAGGCATTCTCAGCTTTTCTAATAAAATTATGGAGAAAGAAAAGGTCAAGAAAGGTTTTAGTTATCAGATTTTTCTATCAGTTTTTCTTCTTTACCTTAACTGAAAAGTAATGAAAAATGAAAGATATTTTTTAAAATAATCAAAATAAAAACTTCTGTTTCCCAGAAAATAAGAATTCAGAATTTTCTCTTGAAGAATGGTGAGTGACAGATTTTTAACCTTGAAAATACTTATTTTCCCCTTCTCTGCTTCCTTCACCCCCAAGTTAAGACAGCTCTTGCATCATGCTCAAGTAAAGCACTAAGATGTCTCTTGGTTGCTCTTTGGCTAAATAATGTTTCTGAGTTTTTTTGGAGGGGTTTTTGTTTGGTTTTTTAATTTTTTTTTTTTTAATTTGGATGATGATGATTACTATTTAATTTCTGCTTGTTTGTTTTTGTTTGAGACATAGCAATCCCTACTATTGCAAAACAAGCTCACTTATCCTGGTTTATCCTCAAGGAACAGAAAACCCATCCAAATTGGGTAGGAGCTGCTTTTCCTGGCTGTGCCTTGGGCTGCTCTGGCGTGGCTGGAGCCGTGACCTCACTGGGGCTGGCACTGGCTCAGTCCCTGCAGCATCCTCCCCCTTTCTGGGGGCTGCTCTGCCGAGGCACTAGCACTGATCAGATCCCTGCTTTGCAGGGTTTTCTTGTGGCAGGCTGTACAGTTTGTCTGGTTGAGGGTTTTTGATGGCTCTGTGCCATGGGTTAGGATGTCCTGCACCCTCAGCCCATGAGCTGCTGCAGCTGCCCCAGAGCAGGGGCTGATGCTGTGACAGTGAGGGGAGTTTAGCCAAACCCCTCAGGGGGGTCTCTGGGATTACTGTGTGCTCCTCCTCCAGGGCTCCGACACATTTTCCAGGGTTTTTCCCTCAAACATACACCTGACTTTGTTATTCCATTGGCAGCAAAGGGCACATCTGTGTATACCAATTTCAGAGCCCTAATTCTGCTCCCCCCTCTTAATTTCTGAGTAAACATAAAACATGACCTCTGGACAAGCCTGAACTTTTCCTGGGAGTGTGCAAGGCAGGGGGATGAGCCTTGGGCAGCCCAGGGTGCAGCCCTGCTGTGCTGGGTGCTCAGGGGAGCAGCTCCTCCTGCCAGGTGCTCCCCAAGCCCTGGTGCCATGTGCAGGACACTGCCTCCAGCTGGCATCTCACCACTGCGTGCAGCAGCCATCCAGGGGCGTCAGCTGGGAAACCCTCACTCAGGCCACCGAGGAGCTGGGTTTGTGGTGGTACCTTGGCAGAGACACGGCTTTAACCTGTGTGCAAACGGTGACTCACTATTCGAGCTGAGAGGTAACAAGAACTTGTGAAAAACTCAGCATCTGTCTCTGCTGAGGAGGCTCGGGATCCTTTTGGATCCTGGAGTGTGAGCCTAGGGGCCTGAGCTGCTGTCAAGTGCCTGCCCAGACAAATAAAGCCATGGGAGGCAGCATGTTGGCACTGGAATTTCACTGAGATAAATCAGGTTTGACAGTCCGAAACAATACCATCATCTGATGGTCTAGTTTTCATTTTCTTACTCAGATTTTTTTTTTTTTTTTTGTAAGAAAGTGACAAACTAAAGGAGTTTGAAAATTTGGGGTTTTTTTTAATAGATTAGCAACAGCAAAATTTACGGGAATAAATTGAAAGGAATATGACTGCAGGTACTTTCTGTTCCTTGGAAACACCTCCTTCCTTCTAACAACTTCCATATGATCTCTGAGGCCGTTGCAGGGTAAAGCTTAGAGTGTCATCCTGGGAAGTGCTCAGTTTGTGTCCCTTGTGTTACAAGAAGCCATCTCATTGCTTCAAGCCTGCAGCAGTTGATGTCTGTGACCTTGGGTGCCTTGATGTCATGATGTTGTGGCCATTGCATTTGGGTATGATCAGTGTATACTAGTGGCCTCAACATCTCATGAAAGATCCATAGCAATCATGATTTCTAGAGCCCTAGGCCCAAGTTCTTCTGTGGGTAAAATTCAGAAGGCAAGGGATGCAGTGGTGATGTGGAAAGACTTCTCATAAATAAACTCCTCTTTATGCTTATTATAATTTGATCCCTTCCTTGCTACTCTTCTCACAGCAAAAAGATGGTATGTAATATATATATATTCAGGACACTGATGTAAAATTAGATTTCTTTCAAGGTGATATCAAATAATGCTCCCAACCATGGGGAAAACTCTATATTCACACCGTTTAGATGCTGTCTATGAAAAAATCAATCTGCTTTGGTCCCAGTGCTCCTATTTTGTGTGTGTATTGCTTTGTGTTACTGCATATTTCGGTTTTGTCTACTTGCTCCTTACTCTGGCACCTTTTTTCAGGATGCAAGTGTTATCTTGCTTTGCAGATGGTCCCCAGGCTCTGTATCAAGAATCCAAATGATGGCTGTTTTCCTGAGAGCCTGGCTTTGCTGCTGCTGATATGATCTCCCTCTCCTCCCTGCACCTTTTGCTCTGAGAGTGTAAATGAATTCTGTGTGCACCTTGGTGCCATGGCTGCTGAAACCCAGCCTCAGGTGTCACATCACAGCTGCCAGTGCCTGAGCAGCAGTGTGAGGTCCTTGCAGCATAAATCTACCTGTTGGGGACCTGCTCCTTCCTGCTTGGTGCTGAGGCCACCACGGAAGGGATGGATCCTCTTCAGTGGGTTTTCCCCATGGCATGAGCTGAGCAGTGCTTGCACTGCTGAGAGCCACCTTCAGTACCTTCAGGAAGCTGCAGCATGGAGTCTCAGCCCAAGTACTTTCAGCAATTTTAACTTTTTAGCATTTTAAACAATTCCTGTTGAATGTGCCGTGTAGTCTTCCAAAAGATGGATTTTGCAACTTCCCCCAAACATGTAATCTGAAAACCCACTTCAGCGCTTCCCTGGTATAGATTAATGCACTAGGAATGGCATTTTATGAAAATACAGTAAACTACCCAATCAGTTTTTTTCATTGCCAAATACTAGGAGTTTGCTTTATACAAACATTACCAACCCCTTCCCAGAGATGTTTGTTCTTGCATTTGGACCTGTGATCTAAGATCACACATAGCAGAGTTTTTCTACCAACCTTGTTGCAGACAGTTTCTTCCTGAACATAAGCTCATTGTTCTCCAGATGTAATTAGACCAAGTCTTATGACAGTTGGTAGGATTACAGCACTTTGATAAATGACTTGTTTCTCAGAAGAGAAGGTTTGTGAAAACAAGACCATTCATCTAATTTTTTGCTCATTTTCTCTGCCCAACTTCCTTCTTGAAAATATGCATATGGACCGGGACGTGAGCTGAAGGGAAGATTTTGGTGTTTCCCATAGCCCTCTGAGTGGCAGTCCTGCCCTGGATCATGCCCAGTATGGTGTCATTTCAAAGCTGGCAAGAGGGCTCTCAGCTCCTGCAGATCTCTGATAAAGATCCCGAGGAGGACAGATCTTGGTGCAGATTCCTGCAGAGCCCAGGCTCCATTAACTCCTGCCCTCTACAACCCAACCATCCATTTCTTTCCCCGACCAGTTGTCTCCTCCATCTTTGCAGACTGATACACATTAAATAGTATAAAACACTGTGGGAGGTGGTATGGAAATGTGGAAGTCAGGGTAACTGATGATCAGGGCATGCACAACTTCCCCCCTTATCTGCAGCTCCAGATGTTCCCTCATAGCAGGCAGTCAGGTTTGACGAGACATAATTTAGACAAAATTGTTTAGTCCATTCTGAGTGACCCAAGCTGCTGCCTTCTCCGAATTCCAAAAGCAACCATAACTTTCTCACCAACCATGGCAAAGTTGATTGCTTCCCCAGACCATCTTTTTGGCTTTTTTTGTGAATGGGTACAATGTTTTTCTCCAGTCAATGGGGACATCCCCAGTCATGAAAGTATCTCAAATATGACAGGAGTGGCCTTCTTATAGCATTGGTCCTTTCTCACAGCACCCTTGGGTACGCCTCATCTGGTGCTGTGAGCCTGGAGTCAAGAGAGGGGCTGGAAAATCTTAATCTTGTGATTTTGTAACCATTGGTGAAACTGTCCTGTGGAGGTCAGGGACGCTCAGAGCCATGTCCCTTCCAGTTGCTGCCATGAACCTGAAAGAACCTGTGCTCTGCAGCCAAGGGAACTAGATTTGGCTCTCAGCACAAGGTTACCTCCTTACAGGGTGTTCTGATGACTGACTGTCAATAGTGCAGCCCTTTCTGTCAATGCTGGAGCTTTAGAGTGATTTCAAGGTCGTTTGGCCATGGCTGCTGTTCCAATGTGGTTGAAGAGAAGCATGAGGGTTTCCCTGTGAAGTTCTGCATGCTGGTGTTAATAATTTATCTATTTTCTGAGTAATACGTGTGTTGGAGCTCAATACAGTAGCTTTTCAGAGGTTTGAACAATGGTGACCATCCATTCCACTTTACAGCATAGTTTTTTATCTGAAATTGGGTTTTAGGTTTTCCTCTGTTGAGCTCTGTGACTGATCTTAAAAGCTTCTTGATATATTACCCAGGCCTATTAGATTCTACTAGACCTCTCCATCACCAAGAATTGATTTCCCCCTCTTCCCCCCTTAATGCTTGAACTCAGAAGGCCCTTAGGGCTTCTGGCTTAATTAAAAATTAAATTTACAGATCATTTCTCAAATCCTCCCTTAAGCAGCCAGTAATAATGATCACCTCTGAGTGGTGTGTGTCACTGTCATTTTAATGTGCTGTGTAGTAAATAGTAACGTGTCCCCTCTGTGAACCCTGTGTGGAGCAAGTTGCCCTATGCTGCTCTCTGTTTATTTATGTGTATAATAAAGAAATTAGTGTGTTTTGAGTCCTGGGGACCTATACCACACTCCATCTTCAGTCACTTTTTCTTCTTACCATAGCAGAAGAGAGAGTTGCTCTCATTTATGAACATTTCTGTTTGTTTCGAAAACTATTTTTATCTCTCCCAGTTGTTTGTTGTTTCCCCTACAATTTTAAGATTTTTTTTTTTTTTTGTTCCCTTTGCTGGGATATGAAAGGAAACCCGTGTTACACCTGAAGGGAATAGGAAAAAGCTGCCAATCCAAACTGGTACAAAAGCTGCCAATCCAAACTGGTACAATAGGTTCTTGCTGTGATGCTTCACCGTAAACACATGGTGAGAATCTGTGAGGTATTACAGGTGGCAGAGTTATTGCAAACAGATCATCCAACTAACTGTGCCCTCTCCTATGAGCTCGGCAAGCCAAGCCACTAATGGCTTGCTCTGTAAGATTTTTCTTGGGTATCATTTGTCTGAACTTCTTTAATCTGTGATGAATCTGCCAAGACTTTTATCTGGTTATTTGCTATTCATCCTATGCAATTGATTGCATAAAACATTTATATACTTGCTTTTTTTTTGTTGTTGTTTTGTGGGTGATCTGTGTGTTTTGAAATAGAGAATTAGCACTAATGAATGGTGAGTAGTTTTGCTGATGCACAGGTCTCTGCCCTCATGCAGTGGTAGGTGTTGGTATAAAGTCACTTTGAGCACTTGTGCAGTAACATGTAGGTTATTATATATACACAGACCTGCAGACTTGTACAGATGAGATGTCAAGGGCTCCATCCATGTTTGCTTTCTTATCAGATGAGTGGTTTTCTTCCCCTTGTATATTTGTTTGTCCTCTCAACTCCATACTGCATTTATTTTTGTTCCCTTTCTGTATCCTTTTCCTCTACCATTCTCACAGGCTCGTACCTTAATATTGGAATATACTCTGGCTCCTGAGTTAAATGGGTTTTTTTCTAACCTGATCTCAGTAGTGCCATGTGAAGCCAGGAAATCCTTGTGCTTGTTTACTGGTTTGGCCAGCTTGGCCATTTTTCAGTGCTCCTCACAAGTGTTTTATGTCCCATCTTCTGAGCTGTTGATGGTGGGTCTGTGCCTGACAGCCTCAGCTCCACCAGCCAGACCTGCACTGTGCTGCTCTGATCTGGGCTCAACTGTGCTGCTCTCTCCCCTCTCCAGGCACTGATCTGTCCTATTTCCAGATATGTTTTTACTCATTAAACTCTAAAAGAGAGGCTGATCAGAAGACAGACCCAGGGAGGATTTGGCCTAGAGATACTTTGCCAGATCCTTTGCAGTCAAGGTTCAGTTTTGATGGGAATAAATGTTTAACAGCTCTGCAAGTGGTCTCTGAGCTGAAACCCTGCAGTAACAGTGAAGAACAGACTCAGGAAGAAAGAAACCTGACCCTTTGAAACCCTTTTTACCAAAGTAGTGCATAGTTAATAATTGTTTGAATTACTCCTGTGGAAGCAAGCCCCTTGCACTCTAAGAAACATCACTAGAGAAAGAGAAGTTAGCCCCAGCTGGGGTGCCAAAGCATTAACCTCAGCTGCTGAACTGCTGTGCCTGTGTGAACCAGCTGTTCAACTGGTGCCATCAAAGGAGGGGCTACCCTCCAGATTTCTGGGGAGTAAAAAGAGCAAAAGCTGTCCAGAGTATTACCAAAACCAGCCAGGGCTGCTTTAAAACAGTG
This sequence comes from Regulus satrapa, assembly GCA_013396955.1. Lineage (NCBI taxonomy): Eukaryota > Metazoa > Chordata > Aves > Passeriformes > Regulidae > Regulus > Regulus satrapa. The sequence continues at coordinate 1,236,491 of VWZN01009801.1, read as the reverse complement.
GCCTGAATCCTCTGGGATTTGCAGAACCCTAAATCTCCCACTTGAGCTTCTGCCTCCACTGGGGGTCTTTGCATCACTACCAGCTGCAGAAACAGTGCAGAGGAGCTGCTCCCAGCCAGCTGCAGCCAGGCTGAGTGGTCCATGGCTCCTGTGGCTTCTGGGGCTGGGGATGCAGTGGGCCACAGAAAAGACTGTCCTAGAGCCAGGGGATGCTGAAACTCCTCTGAAAGACCATCCCAAGGGCAGATCAGCTGAGGAGCAGTGGAGTGACAATGCTCACAATTCCTCTCTTAGAGGTTCTCTTGAGCTATGGCAGAGGCAGCAGAGGAGTGTCAGCATGCAACCCCTGCAGTGCTTTGGGGTTTAAGAGGCAGGGCACCATTAATCTCCCATCAGCAGTTAGTCCTGTTTTAATTTCCTTCCCAACTGTGCAGGATGAGCCCTGCAGCAGTGCAGGAGGGCCTGGCTGTCCTGCCACTGCCCTGGGCACTGCTGGCACAGGGCAGTGCCCACCCCAGAGCATGGAGACCAGATGGACAGGCTGAGGTAAACCCCACCCACCTTCCCCTCCAGATAGTTGGCCTTTGGAAGGAAGGAAAAGGCTTCCCCTGAGTGCTGTTCTGGAGCCTGCATGTGTGTATGCCACAGACAGCCCCAAGGCTTTCTCGCCACTTGGGCTGTCACAACAGATAGACTCAGAGTCTAGGCATCCCTTGCATCACTGATTTGCTTTTCCCTGTTCTCTTCCCTTCCTTCAATTAAGGATGTTACTGCATGAAAGTCCTTGTCTCTGATCTCAGCCCACTCCAGGGGGTCCTGAATTAAGAATTAAGGTTATTGGCTCGGCAACTCAGTTTATGTCCTGTTGTTTGAACTTGCTGGATTGATGCCTCCCCATGGGAAGGCAGGAGAGCAGGGTCCCTGCAGGCAGCTGGCTCGCTGAGGCACCCTGGGCATGGCAGCAGTCTTTATTTCCCTCACACGGCTCAGGCCAGCCCTGCCCTTGATTTTCCCCCAGCATCTCACCAAGGATTTGTCCCTGTCACGTGGCTGCTGCTCGTGGCACCACTACTCTGATCTTGGCACAAATTCTTGATGGAAGAGAAGTCCTGCTCCAGCAGGAAGGGGAAGGGATGCTGCTGGACTTGCTTGTGTAGTCCTAAATAATAGCCTGTTTATCGGTGCTCTTTGATAGTGTGTTATTTCCTGGAGTAATGTTGTGTATCAAAACAGCCCAGAAACATCTGATTGCCTGTAAAGGAGAAAAACTATAGATTGCAAGTGCTTGGAAGCTATTCTGAAGTAAATCTGTTCTGTGTAACTGCAAAGGATTATTGAACATAGCTAGAAATTGTGTCTGTGGGGCTCCTGTCTTAGATTGGGTGCATGTTTTTGGGATGTCCTGAGACAGTTCAGTCCTAAGGGCACCTGTATATGGCTAAAACGCAACACTGTGCCAAGTTCTCTTCCTGTGTCTTTTAGGGTCCCAAGTTCTCTAAGGCTGCCTGATGTGAACTGCCTGAAACTTTGGCAAGGAACCCTCTGACTCACACAATTTTCCCTGGAAGAAAGATCTGGGCTGGGTGAGAAGAAGAATGCTTGTGTGGGATCAGTCAAAACAGTGATTTTAATTCCGATCTGTTATCATAAGGTATGTTGCCATGCCAAACTAAAAAAGAATTCCAGATGAAAAGTAGCATTAGAAAAAAAAGAAAACAAAGTGGTTTTTTTGCAATAATGCTTTTTTTTCCTCATTCCTTCCACTTCTCCCTCCACCTTTGTGATGTTCTGGCAAAATCTCTGGTATTTTGCCAAGTATTTAGCTAGAAGATGGTTCAGTTTTAGTATTTTTTCAACAGATCCATCACTGATCATTCTCTGGAGTCTGCCCTGTCTGCTCAACAGCTGCTTCTGCTCAAATTGTCTACTGGAACTATTTGTGCATGTTTGTAAATGACGGATTGAGATAATACCCGCAATAATCATAGAGTCCTGCTGGTTTGGCACAGTAACATTTTACATTTGCTTGGCATAGGGATAAAGGGTGATGCCAGGAAGGCAGTGTGGGACATGAGCTGTGATGTGAGGTCATGGCAGGGTTGACTTCTGTGGAGGGAACTGTTGAGTCTTGCTGGACTTTAGGGGAGTTCATACTGAATCAAGTGAGCCCTGAATCTTCCAGTTCTGCTTTGGGGACTGGTTCTGAGCAGCTGAAGCTTGGGCCAGTCGTGGTGTTGAGATACATCCTCCAGTGATGGATGCGACAGGTACATAATTATCCCATTATCTGAAATGGCTCTCTTTGCATACGGGTTAAAAACAGATCTTCTGTGATTCAGAGGCACTGGTTCAGCTCTTGGGGCTGCTGGGTTCTGTGGATGTCCCAGTGCTGAAAGAATGATGTTGCCTTCAAACCTGGTACCTGTTGGATGTGTTCTTGGGTCCTTATCCCAGCTCTGCTGGAGCGTTTGGCACACACCAACTCAGCAGCAGAATCTTTCCCTCTGTCCCCCAAGCTGAGCAACTCTGATTTGAGCCTGTCCTTTCTGCTGAAGGCATAGCTGGTGTTCCTCTCCTTGGCTGCAGGCGATGCATCCGGGGCAGAGCTGGTTACCTGCAGACTGCTTTGCAGTGAAGCAGCAAAGATGCTGGTATTCTCTGCATTGATAAAAATGCAAATAAATTAATGTGTGTGTCTCTTTAACAGATAGAATCCAACCCTACCTTCTCCCCTGCCTTCTGGTGTTTCTCCTGTCAATCTGTGCCACCAGTCCCACTTGGAGACCCAGTTCCACTAATGCTGTGCTGCCTGTGTTTTTACAGACACTTGTGTAAGCTTGCTTGAGCTGATTGTTTCGGTGGAAAACGTCTAAGCAACCCCTGTGCTGCACTACACTGCTGTGTGTCCAGCACACCTGGGCTCTGCTGCAACAAGATAAGCAGAGCAGCCCTTTCAAGCTCCCCAGCAGAGCTCAGACAGTCTTCTTGGGGGATTGCTTTGCCAGCAGAATTTTCTGCTCATCCTTCTGAGCCCTGTGTCTTGCCTCCAAGCTTATTTTTCTCTCTACTGACTTGAAGTAAATTAGCTTCTACTCTCTTTCTCTCTTCCTTAACAAAAAAAAGAAAAAAAAAGAAAGAGGAAAGAAAGCATAAGAGCTAGCTTGGGAACTGTTGCATATGTGAAGGCAATTTTAAAGTAGAGTTCATCTGTTTTTCTTGGAGGCTGCAATCAGTGTGTGCAGCCGTGCTGCTTTCCCTGCTCCCACCAGGCTCCTAACAGCCGTGGGAGGGTCCAGCTCTGCATCCTGGGCTGCACCCAAATCCTAATGCAGCCAATTGGGAAAGTATCTCCTGCTTGCTACACTCCTGCTGAAAGCTGCTCTCAGCTTGGTTATTGCTCAGCCATGGTGATATTGCTGCCTGATTTATATGGCCTCTCTCCTTCTTGCTCCTCTGCTGCTTGAGTACAGCCACTATAAAAGCCATCTGCAGCTTGTGCCTTTATTCCTTGGGTTTCTAGGCTGGCAGATGGTATGGACAAAAAACGAGCCTTCCTCTGTCTAAATTAAGCAATAACACATCAACTTCCAATCACATTCTTATTATCACCTCGTGATCACGCTTTCATAAAATCCCTGTTTCCACAGCTAAGCATGATAGATATTTCTCAGCCTTATGGCTTGTGTCTGAAAGGAGTCTCTGTGCCACAAGCCCTAAAAGGACATTTCAAGAAATTACACACCTGTCCTTGCCTCCTACTTTGCAGTTTGCACCAGCTCTGCCAAGCCATTTGTTGCTGCTGAAATAAAAGCTGGACAAATTCCTGTGTTTGGCGGGGTCAGAGCTGAGCCTGGCTGTTGTGCTGGTGGCTGAACAGGCTCAATGTCTCCTGTGTCCTCATTTGATGTGAGTTTGGGTATCACTGCAATTCAGAAATCACATTTTAGGGCTTTTATCTTGTCACTACAAAAAGCAATAATTTGATTCTGTTTGGTTACAGATTTTGTTTTTCTTCATTTTGACCTGCTGGTTTATGATCTTTTCCTCATTTGGCCTAATGAAAGTGCTGTGTACAGCAGCTTGTTAGATTTAACTATGTTCCTGCATCGCTCCTGGAAGTGCATCTTCACTGATGCTTTAGCAGCAAGATTGGCCCTGGGCAAATAATTTGTAGCAAATCACTTGACTGACTGAACATCACCTCCTTTTTTGGGTTATGAATCGTCTATGGCAGATTGTTGTTCTTGTTTCTCATCATGATTTCCCACCTAACTCCTGTGACTAATTTTTGGGCTGGGGTTGCTCATCCCTGGCTCCCTGAGACTCAGTATTTTGGTTCAAGCTGCCCCAGTTGAACTTCCAATTTGTAGACAATGCTTTGGTTTCTTGATTGAATCAGCCTAACCACATCAATACGTAAGGTAAATTCAAAATTTCGTAGACATTCTGAATATTTTATTCCATCTTTCAGCTTAACTAAAGACTTGCTTTGTTGCATGTAGAAGTTGAACACAAAATATACAAAGAAATTAATTACAGAGAATGTTTGTTTTATCCCTGGCTACTTTATTAAACACTTTTTTTTTTTCTTTCATTATTCCCTTGGTTCTAATTCCTAGTATCCCTATCACCTCATAGAACAAGCTGGGTTTTTTGGAACTCAGAGAGACACTCTGCATCCAAAACCTGGGGGAGCAGAGATGACACTCATGTATTGATGGAGCAGGGGCGACCTGTGGCCCAAGGGAAACTCTTCTGTCTTTATTCTGCAGCAGATGCTGTAATTTGCCCACAAAGAGCAGTTGCTCCCTGGTTTGGTCTGAGCAGATGAGTTTTGTGAGCAGGCTCAGAGCAGATGAGTTTTGCAGCTGGTTGCTGATGAGGCGCTGGAGCTCAGCACAGCGGTGCAGGGTCACACCCAGGGCTGGGTCACTCCAGCACGTGTATCCCCTCAGCTTCCTCTGCTGTCTTCAGCCCTGTGCCCTCCAGCTGAGAAGTGCCTTACTCCCAGGAGGAGGCTTTTACTGTGCAGCAGGGGATAAGTTACGGCATAAATGAAAACAAAGTGCTTAGTTCTCTCTGCACAGTGCTCTAATGGAAAAATGTGCTGACTATTTTCTGCTCTTCCCTCAAAAACTGATGTGTTTGTAAATTCTAAGCAAGTACTGACAGGTGACTAATTTATTTTTGTCAGCTTAGCAACAAAGCCTACCCTTTGCCACCTCGTTCATTTGTTATGGCAGTGCGTTGGCTGACATTGAGATTCATTTGGGTTTTTAATGTATCTCAGTGATGCAGCATTGTAGCTATTCACCTGCATTCCTCTCTTTTTCTTCTAAAACTAATTCATTTCTAATTTCTCCCCATTATTTCCTTAAGCTCTGTGTGCGTCTGCAGACATGCATTTACAGTTTTCCTGAGGTAAGAAAGCCTAAAGCTGCTGTTCAGAGACTCATGAGATCATTGCTGACTTCCCCCTTTTTTTTTTTTTTT
>VWZN01009801.1:1185510-1230990 GCA_013396955.1 Regulus satrapa | reverse complement strand
TTATTTTTTTTTTCTTTTCTGGAAGATGCAACGTGCCATTAAGCCCATGAATCTGTCAGAGGGTGCTGCCTGGAGCAGTGACAGCACCGAGCTCTGTGCCGGCTGCTCCAGGTGTGTGTGAGCCATGGAAGTGCCATGGGAAGCACAGGGCTCACTGTGAGCAAGTCCTGCACATCCTCACCCACCTTCTTGGGAGACTGAGGGTCTTCTCATTGCATTCCCTCATCTGGGAACAGATCCAGGCTGCTCTGAAAGGCAAAGGGCTGGACAAAGAAATGGGCTGGAGACCTTTTGTATTTCCTGTGCATCTCCTGCATAGCTCCCATAGTATGAGTGAAGGTGATCCCCTCAAGCTGCTCCTGCTGCCACCTCACAGTGGGAGGGAGCCCAGGGACAGCAGGACTCACCAGAGTCAATGCTCTGATGGTCAATCTGGGCCTGGCTGTGCTGTTTGACCCTAGGCAGTGGTGCCAGGATAGCACAAAGGTGGTTCCCACAAGTCTTCTCACCACAGTGGGTTCGTTGTGCCCCTAGAGCAGGTCACTCACCCAGAACAAGCCATGTGTGTTCTTGTCCTCGCTGATGTGAAACAACAGCTCCTTCTCCTCCACATGTGCTTTGCTCTGCTGATGGCTCAAGTCAGCTGTGCTGAATCCTGTCCGGAGTCTCCAGGCATCCCTTGCTCTGGGAGAGGTAACTCACTGCCCTGCCTCCCCTGCCTTTGGAGCAGCTCATGTAGCCAGACATCCATTGATCTCACGTTTGACAGGTTTGCTCATTGGAGTTTCTCATGAGTCTCCAGCTTAGGGATGCAATATGGAAAGAGCCAGAGGACATGGCAGGCATTCCTTTGTGCTCATTTGTGTGCTGCTTTCAGCATGTTAGGGTAAATAACCATAGTAGCAATCTTGGAAATTATTGATTGAAATGTTTTTTGCACATTGTTCTTCAGTAAAGCAAATACAGCAATGGCTTGAACAGGTCTAAGTCCTTTTACCTTCATGCATAAATTTAAAGCAGCTGAACCTTTAAATTAATTTTTAACAGAGTTGTTGGAAAGATCTAAATGTTATCAGCACCCATGTTGAAACATAGTTTTGTAGCATGTTTTTAGACCCTTTAACTTCAACAAGGCATTGAACAGCTCACGGATAGTGCCATCTAAATTATCTGTCCTCTGTGTATTCCTCTCAGCTCGAAGACACAAGCCCTGTGCTAACCATACATCATTATTAGACTGACTTCATAGCACTAATTGACACAGAATGAAATTCAGAGCAGGAAACAGAGAGACTTTAGCATTCAGTATGAACAGACTGCAAATTAGTGTTACTGCTGTAAAGGTTAACTGAGATTGAAAACCTATTACTGCCATGTAAGCTGATTGTTTCCTTTTTGGGAAACAGCCATGATTGGCATCTGAGGAGTAGGGGGGATGCAGAGGGAAGGAGAGCACCTGAGGAAATCCTCTGAGCAGATTGCATATTAGTGCCAGCTTTAGTCAGAAGTGGTCATCTGAACTTCCCAGGCAGCTGTGAAACTCCTGAACTGGGAGTTCTTCAAAACATCCCAAATCTTGCATGAAAGGGGACAAGTAAATAACAGCTCAGTGAGGTGCAAGTCTGGTATGTCTGGAGCCAAACCAGGGTAGAACTGGATGTCCAAGTATGTATGGGCACAATGTTTATTTCTATTTCTTTCCTTCAAGTCAGACATTCATATGACTGAAAGAAGAACTTAGGGAGCAAGATTTGCCTTTCAGAAATGTGTTTAAGGACCTCCTCCATTTCTTTGGCAGTTTTATGTTAAGGGTTTACAGTAAACACCAGAAATATCTATAGCTAAGTCCATAGAAAATGCTAATTTTGGTTCAGGATGAACAGACATTAAATGTTTCCTACTGAAAGCAGACCACAGCAAAATCATCACCTGCATTATGCAGATTTTCTTAAATGATAACATGGCAGTGTTTTCCATGGTTACAATATTAAAATTCTTAAAACTGTGTTTTACCTTCAGTAGCAGTCTACAGCAGTCCAAAAACATCAATTAAAGGGTTATCAATACATATAAGAACCAATAAAACAGTTACTACTTACAAACAACCTCATTAAAACAAGCTCATATACATAAAATATCTTCTTTTCCCCAGTTACTGTAGTGGCAGCTCACCCAAACCAAACACACAGCCCACGTTTCAGCTGCAAGGTGAATTTCCATATGGCGAGGTGTCATTTCTGATGGGGGGTGCACACAGAGCCAGTAAAACCCAATAACAGAGTGTTTTTGAGAATGCATGTTTTTGGGAGTGCCAGAGGTGGTCCAGCCACCCTTTAGTGCCTATCAGAGTGTTCAGACAGAGTTGAGTGGACAATTCACTGATGGCAATGTACTGCACAAGCTTGTGAAGGCAGAGAAGTGCTGGGGAAATGGTTCATCAGTTTCCCTATAAATGAGCCATAGAATAGAAAACTGACTACTGCTGACTAGAATAATCAGACTATGAGAAAAAACTCATACAAGAAACTCATCTTATATGAAAAAGGCATATGCTTCAGCAAGATCTGTGTAAATGCTGCCTCACACCATGGACCTTTAATTTTTTCCTTCTCCTGGCTCCTTGCTCATCATCAGCTGATGTGATGTAGCAGGAGCCTTTCAGAGATTTGACCCCTCTTTGTGAAATGAACCAAATCTGCTTTGCCATCTGCAAGTTACAGTGCCATGGAGAGTAGGTCTGCGTCCTGATGTGGTGAGGAGTCCTACTCTCTTATCCTTTCTGCAGAAAGTGGGACCTAAAAGCCAGAGTACAGTCTGAACCCCTCTCACATTAACCTCCTGCTGCTGTCATGGTCTTTAGCAGCAAATTTCTTAAGGTATTTGACTTAATCTGAAAGTGGCCAAACACTCTGTAGCTTCAACTTGATAATAAAATAAGCCTTGTTTATAATTTTAAATGGAAAGCTAATACTGCATTGTCTGCAGAAAACACAGATGCATTACTGCTTCCAGCCCTTTGGAACATGTTATATTCAAGAATGGACTTAGGATAGGTACCTCCAGCTCAGAAATTCATACCTAATTCTGTCTAACCTCTTCTTTCCTCAGCTAGAAAAGGAAAATAGTCTATGTTTCACTTAGTTTGGTTTTTTTGGGGTTTTTTTTTTCATTTTTGTTTTTCTGGAAATGCATGCCAGTGCACCAATTAAGTAATTCCTACCTCAGTTTTAAGAATAATTTATAAGGAGATCCTCCTAAGTTAAATCATCTTTTGTGAAAGATTGCAATGGAAATGTCTGTCTTCACTGTGATCAGAAGCCTGACTCTGAACAGCTGTATTTCATTAAAGACAACTTCATGCTATGACTTGCTAACAGCAGCCTGTGTTGTGTCCTGTATCTGTACTATTAACTTATCAGGAGATGGGGAAATAATATAAATATTCAGTGATTAATTTCGCACTGACATATTGCAAAACACAGATGCTGAATCTCAAAACTGTGAAATGAATGGTTCACAGGGTCTGATATTATCCCCAACATTCAGAATATGTTTTGGTTTATTTCTGAATGAAAATATCTTTTTTCATTTTCTGCATCTCCCTGGTGTGGGAAGCACTGACCATGTCCATCCTGAGCACTAAAAGTTGTGGGGGGAGCCTTGTCATAATAGGAGTGTCATAATGTCATGATTCTAATCTCCTTCAGCTGGATACCTTTCCAAAGGGCTGATCCTGGCTGATCTTCATCCATGGAGAAGCTGGAAGGTGTGAATGTGGCAGGACTGCTCATCAGAGCAGCTGCCTATGTGGGGAACGGTCAGAGGTGGGTTTTGAGAAGTGAAAGGCTCACATTTTGGCAGAGCCTAATAAAGCAACAGGACGGTGAGGCATCTCACCTTCCTGGGGACTTTGGTGGTCGGCTTTAGAGCCAGGCAGCTGATGGTGGGACTGGTGCTGGGGAAGGGACAGGGAGCTCAGGAGGCCTGGGGGGATCAGCAGGACACAGCCCCATGGGCAGGGAGGTCTGGGGAGCCAGGGAGCCCAGCTGGCTGCGGGGCAGCAAGCAAGGCAGGGAAGGTCCCTGGCAGCAGCAGCACAGAAGCTGTGCCATGCCAGGGGCTCGTCCTTTGTACAGGGTGCCTCACAGCAGGGCTGTGCTGGGGGCTGCTTGCCCAGCCCTGGAAAGCTCTGGTGGCTCTGAACATTTTACACCAGTACAAGATACTGGTATTAATTAATTACATAAGGATATAAGAACAACCCCGGCGCTAGCCTGTTTTCAATGTCTTGTAACAGTTCCCTTTATTATTTAATCTAGTTCCTCCTGGAGGTGGATTTAGAGTTTCTTTCTTGAAATCCAGTGTTTGCCCTGTGCTCCTTGCTTCCTCCCCAGTGGTGCTGTGATTTACAATGTAGCTGCGTGTACACTCATTACTAATAGCAGATTTGGTTTCATGCCATGTACAAATTCTTTTGCTAAGAACCATGTAGTAACATACTCTGTCACTTTGCTCTTTGAGTCGTTAATGCATTTGCCTTCCTTCCCCTCCCCAAAGAGCAGAGGGATGAGGATTATGCACTTAAACCAGAGTGTGTGCTTAAGGCTTGTGGGTAGGAGAGGAATATGTGTATCAAATGATACACCCTGAGGCCAGTGAGTCTTCCCTGACTAAATAAAAGGATGAACCAAGCCCCATAAACTTCTCTTTGAGTTGCTAGGAATGACATATCATCAAGGCTGAATTGTTTTCCCAACAAAAGCAATGCCACGGAGTTGATTCATACGTGTCACCGGTAGGTAGCCTTCAAACCGTCATCCTGGGCATTAATTACAGCTCTTCAAGTTGTTTTCCACAGCTGTAAAACGCCCTCCAAAACTGGAGTTTGGCAGCTGATGAAGAGCTCAGATGGCCAGTACTGGTTGTGTATTCTCCAGCATGGCTGTGGAGCAGGTGAAGAGCAGGATGCAATTGTCAGGCAGGGCTTTCTGAAGCTTTTGTCTCAGTTTAATTGCCCCGGCAGGAGGATGCCAGGGGATTGCCAGAAGTTTTAGTGGCTTATGGGAATAATTTCATGCTTCAGCTGTGTTGCAGTTGCTTTTAAAAACCCATGCTATGGCCCAAAACCTGACTGTGACCCTCTAGGTGAGAGCACAGTGCCCTGAGAGACACCACACACACTGGGCTCCTGCACTTCAGGCTCAGAAAAATATTGAACAACTTTTTTCCTTAAAAGAAAACTAATAATAAAAACCCCACCACAGTTTGGGTGCAGTTTTGCACTGAATAGAGATTTTTAACACAGGGTGAAATCCGTTGTCCTTCAGAAGCTGGTTTTGTTTACCTCAATCAGTGCTAAAATATTCATTAAAGACAGCAGAACTGCTTTGTATTATGCAAAGAAACTTCATATTAAGTGCTGTCTGTATGTGTTCAGCATATGAATACATTATATTCTTAATGCTCAGACACTGCAAATACTTGTTGTGAAAAAGGATCCTGATGACTTTCTAAAATATGAATTTGATTAAAAAAACCTAACCCAACCTCAGGGATATATCAGACCTCTGGATAATTTTTATATGAAAGACTGGACAAAACTTCCTTCCTAAGTTATTCCAGAGAAATAAATGGATCTAAACAGAAAATGTGAGATGGACAAAACCAACCAGCTGGTGTATCTTTTCCCGTAGGTGTTACCTCTTGTTGCTTTTACAGACATCCCTGTCTGTGTTTTAGTTTTGCTTTTGTGGATTATGGATCTTCCTGCTGGGCTGGTTCCCCCCCCACCTGCTCCCCAAGCAACACCTTGGCTGCAGTCTTCCAATATGAGGGAATGTCAGGAATGCCATTCTGGTGGCATTAATCACATTTTTCATTGAAGCAAATTAAAAATGCTTTGCAAAATGAACAGAAATTGTTTATAATCCTCAGCCTAAGAAACTAGGGAATTCCAAATTAAAATTGGCTTTGGACATGTGTGTTGGTAAATGGCAGATTGAGCTGATGCCCTCCCACCCTGTATTTGTGTCCCACCGGCAGTGTATTTCTTGGAGCCTTTGTAGGAAAACATGTCTGATCTGCAATATATCACATTATTAGGGTGGGTTTTATTCCACCAGATTGTCATAATATTTTAGGAAGTTTGTGTTGATTTTGCTGTCAGGAAATCAAAGTGAGATTCATTAATAAGTACAAACTAATTAGGCATAGAGATAAATCTGGTTTCTCTAACAACAACCATGTTAACTCTGGAGTAGCTGAGGGTAGCTGACACCTCGTAATCAGCTTTGGTTATTGCACAGAAGAGCAGGGCAACACTTGTGCAACTTACAACAGTATTTAATAATTTCTGAAAGAGGAGTAAAAAGAGATGACCTGATAGCCACTCCATGAGGCGATTTTTAGCCAAAATATTGTTTTTCCCTTGGAACTATCCCATTCAAGTTCCCTAATTTGATTCTTTTTACTATTCTAATAGACAGAAAGTTATTAATACCATTATTGAGATGAAACAGTGGTGAAAATTTCCTAACCATTTTTATTCATCAAGCGTCTTGAGTATATTCTTCTGCCTTTTGTCATATTCTTCTACACAGCTACTTACAAGTGAGCACTTTGCTATTTCTCCCAATTGCTATAACTCAACATGATGGCTTTCAATAATGGAAAGCCCTAAAATATGATGGAGTTGAATAAATTTCAGAGGAAATAATGCAAAAAATATTATTCAGAGAAGATGCAGATCTTAGTTTTGGTTTTACCTGTTCATTCCTGCATTAAAAACTATTCATTTTATGGTCCAAGTCAACAAAATATAAATCTCCTGAAGGGAAATTTCCTCCCCCGAGGAATGAATCAGCATTGCTCCTTTCCATATATCTTATTAAACAGACTATAATTTCATGTGTCTTTTATGTGAGGACATTTAAACATACTTGGTTGCATTTAGTTTTCATTGCTGCTGAGGTTAGCCAGAATGAACCAGCAGGGAGGCTGAGGTGGAGGTAAACTGGGGTCAGCACAAGCCTGGCTGGTGGCTTTTGTACCCTGGCGTGTGTGGTGTAGGGGTCATGGGCAGAGCAGTGTAGGCTGCTCACTGCAAGTCTGCAGCTGCAGTTTGCTGGTTGTGGCAAAACTTCAGTGGGGAAAACTCAGGGGCCACAGGTCTTGTCTGTGATTTCAGGTGTGGCGTCTGCAGGGGTGGGATTAATTCCCTTCCTCCCATTCTCAGGGCATCCAGGCAGCCTCTGGGGCTCACGGGGTTTGTTTTGGCTCTTCAGAGGAACAGACAGAATGGGAAAGCTCAGGGATGGGTCTGGAGGGACCTTTCTTGTCCCCTCCCAACTACAAACGCTGGCGGCTGCTGAGTGTCTTCAGCCAGAGAGACACGAGACACCATGCCATGAGTATTACTAAGATGCCAGCTTGGAACCTGGAGTAGTTTTTGCTTCAGATAATTGTTCAGCTGTAGGTTTTTCTGTGGCTGCAGTGATGGGTGCTGCAAGGGGAAAGATACCTTTCAAACTTAATGTTCAGTTACTTGAATGAGAAGGGTAATGAGTATTTATAGATGCTCCCGGAAATCTGAGAGAGAGGTGTGGAGGACTGTAAATACATCAGTCCTTTAGTAGAAAACTAATGTGTAAATCATAGTTGTGTGAGAGCCTGTTGAAGTTTTCCCCCTTGCCATGAAAGGACTCTCAGTGGGTCTTGCTTCTCTTTCTCTGCCCTGTGTTCTGTTAAACTCTTCTCTGTAAATTGAAAATGGGGCATCTGTAATGTGGAGACATTCTGGCAGGCAGAGTGTCAGCAAATCTTTGTATGATGCTCTTGTAATGATGTTTTCTAGTGGCTGCAGCTTTTGTCAAATGAGCATGAACATCCATCCATGGTAATATTCCATAAATACACGATACAGCCAAATCACTGGGCAGTGCAACACACAGGCTGAAAAGGATTTAGCCTAGAGTTGAGCATTCAATTTCTGATAGCTCTTTCCCAGAGCATCCTGCTTTGCTTTTATGAGCCTCAGAATGACTGGGATACAGTGTTGGCTTCCAATGGCCCCTCCATTGTTCAGTGGTGCTTTGGCTTCTGGCTTTGTGCGAACGTTGCCGTGTCGGTTGCCATCATCCTTGTATCCTTGACACTACATTTTGTTCTCATTATACAAGATGTTCACGATGTGCTGTGCAGTCTGGATGAGTTCTCCTCAGGTCTCTTATTGCCATATGTCTAATGACAGATAAGCAGTATGCAGTTTGTTATCTCAACAGAGGCAGAGCCTGACTGCGGCTGCTGGAGCCAGGCTAATGTGTATTGGCTGAGTCTAAAGCATCACTGCAAGTTTTTGGTTTGCTTAATGCAATTTCCTACAACTGAGCTGCTGGATGAGGGGAGCTGGGTTGGTTTTTGAGGTGGTGATTTGACAGTAGGGTCAACAGAAGGTATTTCTGAGCAGCTCTTGACTCTGGCTTTTCTTTTTATCTGCTGTTGTACCCTGGCACTAACTATTGCTGCTGTAAGGAGCTGGATGGAACAACACTGGAGAATGGAGGCTAGGAGCTGTGCTCATACCCTGTAGGTCTCTCCAGCTATCATCAGTTCACCAAGGGAACAGGTGGGAATCTCCTAGAAGAGTAAATTTCTGCCTCTCAGCTAAAACCACATTTAATCTGATCTTTTTGTAGCACACTGTTACAGAATGCTGAAGTTTTCTTGTGTAGATTTGATTTGTTATTTTCACCATCTGACTGCTGTAATCTGTCAGATTTATGATCTAATTATTTTACTTTACTGTTAGATCCCAGATTAATTAACATTGCAGTGATGCTGGCTCATTAGCAATATTCATTGGGGTCGTCCCACATACATAAGCATATCATCAACCTAAGGACATGCATTTCCTTTTTATATTATCACATTTCTCACTTGTCCTTCCTGCCTCAGTGACACTGTGTTACTCTGTAGCAACAAAAGGGCCCACTTCTCTTTTTCACTGCATATTCTCCATCATCATCAGTTCCCATGTGTGCTGCTGGCATATTTGCTCCTGCTGGGCAATGTGATCTGTTGCTGTGCTCACTTCTTTCCCAAGCCTCTGCCTTTGCAACTTGTGTGCAAACCACCATGCCTGATGTCTCTGTGGGAATCAGTTGATTTATTTTGCATGCAAGAGGGGTATCTCACTGAATTCTCCTACTTTGGCAATAGCTAGGTATCCATATTGTCATCCAATTTTCAGGTCAGGTCTCCTAATAACATCTGTCTGAGAGGGCTATTTCTTTATTTGCTAATAAAGCCATTTTTCCTCCTATCATCTTGCAAAGTGCTATTGCTCTGGGCTTTGTGTTTTCTTTATGTTGTGGTTCTGAGTCTCATTTCAAAACAAACCTCTAAGCCCCAGTCGTGATGGGATTGTCTGTCAGAGATGGTGTTTATCAAATACTACCTCCACTCTCTACAAAATATTAACCTCCAATACCTTAAAGTGCTGTGTGTCTCAGACACTTGAAGGGCCTCAAGGTTGCATGTCATGGCCTGAGATAGCTATGAACTCCTGTGCTGGACTCTAGATATTACATTAAGTTTTGAAAAATGTCTCTCTTTGGGAGGTTTTGACACCACTTCCCTGTATTAGATTAAGTGAGAAAGAGCTCTAGTGAAGTGTTGCCATCCTGGTTGTTGTAGTCCCATTGGGTTCCCGAGATCACCCACTCTCCACGAGCCTGCAGAAAACCAAGCTTGCACAGCCCTGGAAGGGGCACCACTCTCCTCACCTAATTCAGACTGGGAAACAGAAAGCCAAAGACTTCCTCAGGTTAACTCTTGCCTGCATTAGGTCACCTGCTGCAGAGAACAGGAGCCAAGTGCAGTCTGAGCTGCCCATCCTTGTGCGTGTGAGATCTGTAAACAAACCTTTTCCCCCATCATAACCAGACATTTATTTGCTATAGAGCAAACAAGAGTTAGGAAATGCCCCTCAACCATGGCCAGTCAGGTGTTTCTATCACTTGGCTGGGGGCTTGGGGAAGGGCTACAGGACAGGCAGCTGAATCCTGCCTAGGAAACAGCAACGGGTGGCTGAGCTTTAGTTTGTAATACCACCAATGTTATCAGAGCTCAGCCCATCTGTCAGATAAAAGTCAAAAGGAATGGATCAAAATTCCCAAAAATAAATTTGACCTTGTCAAAACATTTTCATCTCCTTGACCTTGATTTCATCATGATGTCTTTTGTGTTTCAAGTCACAGCCAGATTTTGAAGCCTGAGAATTTCCCAGGGACGGATTTTGTTCACTGCCACCCTTTGGAACGAACATGAGGACATGGTGGCTTGTGGTGGCCTCCTGGGGAGGGAGGTCTGGACCCCCTGAGTGCCTGAGCAGTGTCCTGGGGCTCTGCTTTCCAGAATTAGGCAATCAGTAAGGCAGGACCGAGGCACCAGCTGGCCTCCCCAGGGTCACAGCAGCTCCCAGAAGGGACTCCTGAGTGTGAACAAATGTGTTTTAACAGTGGCACAGCAGTAGGAAGGGTGAGACAAAGACACTGAGAGTAAAAATGTACCAACCACAACAGGAATGCCTTTTCTACCCTTCAAGGAGTGAGAAGTCTCTGAGTAGCGTAGGGACTGTGCAGTCAAGCACAGCCCTCTCAATAGAGCTTGAAGGTGATGGTACAGGTAGATACAAAGGAAAGGGCAGTGGGCAGCATTTTATTCACGATGCTAATCAGAATTGTCCTCTCTTCCCAGATCTACCCAGTAGTTGGGGTGCCTTGACCTCCTTTGCCATAGCTTCCTTGGCCTGTCCATTTTGGAAATGTCAAAATTAAGTTTCCCAATGACCTCTGAAACAATAAAGAAGTCAGATGCCCTCACAAATAAAAGATGCAATGGGGAGCAGAAACAGTTTAAAACTGTATAAGGCTCCTAAGCCCTCCATTTAGAAGAGTTTGAATTGATGTACTTGACTATCTAAGAAGTTTCTTGCTACAGACACTGTATTGACATTGCCAGTATCTACTGCTTGTGCAAGAAAAATGCACCTTGAACAAGGACTTTGAAAGTATCAGTCTGTTCAGGAGTCAGACAGCTAGGGGCTGGAGCCAGATATTAACATTTCATTTAATTGCAAACTGCTGTCTCTTGCAATGACCAGCTCAGGAATATGTCCAGAATTTCCACTTTCACTGAAGTCTAAGACTGGAATTGTATTTAGGATTGCAATTCCTAAATATGTATGCATCGATGAGCTAGAAGAGTCTGAAGGGAAAATAGGTATAAGCAAGTATTTATTGATGTTAGAGATATCACAAAATAAGTTACTCTAAGATTATGGGTTCCTTTGAAGTGAGACAGATAAAGATGTAATAAACAGAGGAAAAAAAACCTTGAGCCTTTAAAACTTGCAAAAAAAGAAAAAAAAATGCACCCATATGCCTCAGTGCATGTCTAAGTCTGTAAGTGGTTCACTGCAGTTGTCCTTCAAAGTTCCCAGGCTGTGATTGCAAGCAGTTTGGAAACAAATTATTTAGAGAGAGGGAAGAAAGGGTATGGCATCCAAAAGTGTGATAAATTCTTTGGAGCTTGATCTGGGGTGGAGGAAATACTTGGGAATGTCTCCAGGTCAAAGCAAATCTAACAGGATTTTGATTAAGCAAGACCCAAACCCTGTTGGCCCTACTGCCAATTCATTAATTGTAGCTACCTAGTGCCATTGCACTGTTCTCCTCTGGGAGTGTGTCTGTTGTGAGGCTCACAGGATTGGGATTACAGCTGTCCTGGGGAATGAAGGGATAATGACACTCATTGGTATGCACTTTAATCGTACAGTTGTTGGATCTCAAAATGAGAAGAACGGCAAAGCCTCAGTTTAACTAGAATTAGTTTCTTTATATGAAAGGGAGAGAGACTTCACTTGATTAATTTAAGTCTGCTTCCTGCCTTTCATTAGCAAATAAAAGCTTCTTTGTGTGCTGGGGTGGGGGATATTGAGGTAAGGAGAGGGAGATCAAAGGCTGCTGTTTTCTGCTGGGTGCTTCTCCGGATCAAGCCCGCAGGAAGCAGCCAGGACTCTGGAACTGCTGTGAGTGGACTCAGACACAGATTGGGGCTGGCAGGTTTCTGCTCCAGGCTCCATGAGAAGTCTTAGTCAGAAACTATTTTTGTTTAAAGCATTTCTCACCCTCTGCATTATTCAAGACTTGAGGCCTTTTGCAGAGTCCCTCCAGCTTCCCCGCCGCGCACAAAGGCCCATCTGTGTCCTGGCTGCCGGTCACTGCCAATGGCCAGGGGAGCTTCCGTCCTTCCCAACCCGCAGAGCAAACCCAGAAAGCAGAAAGAGACCTTGGCACTGACGAGTCCTGACGTTGGGGACAGCGCAGATTTGCCCCAGAGTTTTACCACTGCCTTATGGGGTTGCAAATGTCTGCAGGCGCCTCAATAGCTTTGGCTTTTAGATGAAGCTGCATCCAAATTTATACCAAAGTTACATCTGGCAAATGTGATATGAAGTTTGACCAAGGCAGTGGGTTTTTTTGTTTGTTTGTTTGTTTGTTTGTTTTTAATTTCTTTTTCTTCTTTTTGCTCAGGAAAAAGCTACCTACAAGAAGCATCATGCTTTTACTATAAAAGCCACTCATCTTGGGGTCCTTTGTTAGCATTAGAAGAATGAAGTGTCTGTTACATTATGCAGACTGAGTGGTTTGTACAGACATGAATCTCCATTTGTTGTCCCAGAAGGATGTTCAGGACTATTTTCTAACTAGTAGTTAAGGAAAGCAAGAATTTCTCTGAGATTTCTTGTGCTTTTGAAGAGGGGAGGCCCTGTGTCCCATGGACGCTGTAGAACACAGTGAGGATTGCGCCAGAGCCAGTTACCAGACTGGAATATTGCTGTTCTTGACAGTCCTCTTAGGACAGAAAGCCTTGGCTACTCATTTTGGTCAGGCAGGCAGCATAAAGATGTTA
This sequence comes from Regulus satrapa, assembly GCA_013396955.1. NCBI lineage: Eukaryota > Metazoa > Chordata > Aves > Passeriformes > Regulidae > Regulus > Regulus satrapa. The sequence goes on along the minus strand of VWZN01009801.1, from coordinate 1,218,018 downwards.
GTTTTAATGATGGGGTTTCTTTAATTCTGTCACAAATGTAAAGGTCACATGAAACATGCAGAAGGAAATGATACCTGAAGGAAATGAAAAGAGCACTCTTAGCCTTTCCCTCCTCTAAATCCCAAGTGTCCATCCCTGGAACACCATGGGCAGAAAGGGAGACTGAAGCTGGGAAATGCTGAGCAGCCCTGGAAAGCCACAAGACCCTTGCTGAACATTGTTTCTGAACACTGCTGCTCTCTGGCAAAGCACATTCTCACACATTTTCCTTCGATGGCTGAGATTGCTTTGCCCTGAATATTATCCTGTGATCTGAAGCCCTCTGTGGGGTGAAGAGGATCAAAAGCAACACTGTGGGATAGTGTTAAAAGAGATGCTTTAAAAAGCACAGGAAAGGGAGCAGGAATCTTGTACTGAATCATTTGCTACAGTTGTGCACTGAGCCCTCTTGACTCCACCGTGAGTCACAGCCCCCCAGCCATGCTCTGCTCAGGAGAAGGGGAGTGGTGGCCTCACAACAGTGACTCTCAGTTCAAGATGATCAACTTCTTGAAAGTCTTCTGGAGATGAGTCACAGCCCTCCCTTTGCTCTGCAGCCTGTGAGCAAAACCATGAGATGTGGCAAGAGAGAGAGAGACTGAAGGAATGGGCCATGGAGCATCAGGCTTTTACTGTGGATGAAAACTGCCAGCCTCTTGTTGAGCTGTGCAACATGAAAAATGCTGTTGCCCATTATTTTGGAGAAAAAAAAATTGAAACAAATTTTGATTTTAAAATTTCAAATGGTGACAGTACCCAATATTTGTATTTTTAATGAGCTGTTAACCCTCCATCAGAACACGAATGCAGTAGTTCCTAGAGATGGTGGAGATGTGTCTCTGCAGCTTGCTGTGCTCTGCAGGACTTTCCATGATGTGTGGCTGCAGGGTGGGTGCCTCTTGGGCTCGTGTGTCAGGTGGGGGGACTCAGTGACTGCTCTTCTACAGGGAGGCTGGTCATCAGCACATCAGGGGAGGTGTTAGGGGCACAGGGGCTACTCTGAGCTGTGGCTGAGCCCTCCTGTGGTATCAGCAAGGATACCACTGTGTGTAGCTTGTTAGACATAGGAGGCATTGGAAACCATACTTAGATGGAGTAAAGATGATCCTTCAAATACTTTGGACCATGAGTAAATGTTGAGTAATTTTGAGGGTGTGGTGCTGTAAGAAAAGAAAGATAGGTCAGAATGAGAGCAGAGTTTCTAAAGGCTCCAACACATTTGGAAGTCTGAAAAAGATTAAGCAGCATTTTCTTCTGTGTTTGTATGTGCTGAGCTCTGCCACAGAGGAAGATGGCCAGAGGGAATGTTCCTTGGAGGGATAGGCCTGATGCACTTCACATGTTTGAATAATGCCCAAGTAAAACAGAACCTGCTCTGGGGCAGAGGTATTGGAAATGCCATCCTAACATGGCACATCTCAGAGAGGACAATTTTTAACTGAAGGATGTGGAAAGTCCTGCAAAACCGATGAGTTTTGACTGAGGCTGAAGCATCCATCTGGAAATTTTGGCAGGACTAGTGGAGTTTGTGATGAAAGACTGGATTAGGACTGGGATATGGAACAAACCAGTCTGAGACTATGTCTTGGAAGATCTTGAATGAACCTGTGGTGTGACATTCAGTTTCCTGTGGAGCACAAGCTGCGAGTCTGACCACTTCCACTGGGCAGGTGAGTGCTCACTGACAGGTGGGTGTCAGCAGAGCCCAAGGACCCTGCAGAGAGGAGGGGACATGGAGCATCCTCACAGCCCCTGGTGCAGTGCTCAGAGTCACAGCCTGCAGGAGCTGCTGTGTGCTGGCTGCAACAGAAGCATTTCAAACACCATCATGGTGTTGCATGGGTGATGAGAGCCCAAGCTGCACAGAATTATCCTTGAGATTAATATTAACTGCAGCAGAGGATGAATAGGCCAGGAACCTGAAAATGAAAGGGATACATGCTGAGTTTAGATTGAAAACTTGATACACAATCCCATGTGTTATCAGGGACAAAAATTGTAGTAGTGAAAAGGGAGTCAGATGGGGTGGAAGGTGAGCAGGTAAAAGTCTTTGTTTTTTGGGTTCAGCTAAACAAATATGAACCAAAGGAGGCAAGGGTAAAGAACTGAAAAAGATTTTGCCGTGATAACATCTTGGAAAAGTGCTTTTTATTGTGCTCGAGTATATTCAAGTCCTTGGTGTTTTTAAATCTAGGAGTTAGTTCACAGAAAGGTCAGCAACTGAGTCGGTGAGAGGGAATTTAAGGATGTCTCTAGGGAATGAGTAAGTCTCAACAGAACATGCCTAGAGCTGAGAAACTCCTGCTGCCTGAAGCCATGCCTCAACAACCTTTCCCTTCTGCTGTGGCAGGAATGAAATGATGAGCTGAATTTCTACTGTTGGTGTCAGATACTGAAAATAAGTGTGTTCACTTTGGCTTTTATTTGTTATAGCAGGGGAGAAAAATGGAATATTTAGCTAGTACTGGAAGAGGTAAATTAAAAGTGAAAACTCTCTACTGCTGCTGGAAAACCTGAATTGCTTGCTTGAGAGGAAGCAAAGCAGAAAGAGCTGCTGTGGGCAGTGTTGCTTTATCTCCCTTGCACCAAACTGTGGGTTCAGCACTGCCATAGCCACAGCAAAGCCCCAGGATCACTGAGACACTCCTCCCTGAGCTGGGAGCTTGGCGTGCACCCCGTGGCTTTCTGGGTGCACGCTTCACACGAGGGGATCTGGAGGGGTTGAGTGAGCTCTGAGGGTCGGCTCCGCAGAATTGGCTTTTCTTGCTCTGTAAAGGCCTCGAGACCTTGTGTGCAGTGCTTTTAAAAGCAAGGGGAGTCCCAGCCTCTTGCAGAATGAGCATCATGTGCAGGGTGAGCACATGTCAGAGGAATGAAGGGCAGCCTTGCCTGGGTGCCCTTTGCCACCCCACAGAGCTCTGTGTGCTCTGAAGGGACACAAGCAAGAGCTGCAGCATGTCAGAGGGAGCAGAGCAAATTGGATCAGAGGGCTCTGCAAGGGGAACAGCAGCCCCAGAGACAGGGATGCTGCAGCACATGATGTTCTTGGTCTTTGTTTCCCTGCAGGAATGGGGACCAGAGTTCAGCTATTTATGTCCTCGCTGGTACTTATTGGAAGGCAGTCATTGGAAGGGCAGGGGGGGTCTCAGAGATCCAAAATCCCAGTAAAATGTTTTGTTCTTCCCATCTTTGAAGGTAGCAGGCACAGAGTGAGCTCACATATGCAAATGAGGATTGAGTTTAGTGACAGGTGAATTAGCCAGGCTTGCTGTGGACAGGGGCTACTCATGGTTTGTTACAGAAAATATGTGATTTCCTTTCACACTGCTCATCTGAGTGCTTGGACAGGTTGTGAGAGGGAGGATTAAATTTTCTTTCTCTTTTTGGGGGCTTTTAATTATTTAAGATTTTTAGCACAAGTGAATGGAAATAAAAACACTCAGGCATTCAGGCATACCCCACAAAGAATAAATGGGGAATTGATAGATGTGAACAGACTGTAGGTCTGAATAATTGTCCTCCCAAATTCTCTCCAGGGAATGCTGTTAGAGTCTGAACATTGTGGGAGGAGAACTAGGATTTATTTGGTGAAGATTCACTTACCATAAATAAATAAAAATAAATAAGTAGGCTAAATTAGTAATGAATAGTTCAGCCAGCTCTAATGCTAAATAAACACACTGAATTGTAATGAAAATACTAAAGCCTGTTTGAACTGGAGCTAGAAATCTAAGGAGAAATAACTGTGTAGCACTTAAATTAGCACTCACCATAAAATATAAATATGTGAAATAAAATATAGATTTTTTTTTTCACCTCATGAGATTTTAAAGATTCATCTGTTCCCTGTGTTTGGAAGGCTTGAACTAGACACTATTCAGTGCTATAGAGTGACATAAATCACTGAAGAGTTATAAAATCCCTTGATGTATGCTCTTGGACAGTAACTATATTTGTAGAGGCTCTCATGGGGGTGCATTTATACTGATAGGAAGCTGTTTGAAATTCATGCAGTTATCTCCATATAAAGCATTTTTATAGGATTTTCCACACTATGGGGGGTTGTGACTTTAATTATACAACTCAGACTGTATTGGTAAAACTCACAGGCAAAAAGATAAGCCCTTTAGCAAGGCAGACTCCTGCACTTGAACTTAAAAGAAAATAATTTTCTTCTTGTGAGTTCCCCCAAGAGCAGCTGGAAAAATCAATAGCTGCTGTGCCAGGAGGGAGAGGCTGTGTTTGCAGGCTGCCTGTGCAGCAGTGCCTGAGCCCCTGTGCTCCAGGGGCTCCCCTCGGAGTGCCTCCAGGCTGCTGAAGGGTCACCAAGCACTAATCAGCCTTTTGTGGCCACTTTGGACCATTTATTAAACTGTGCAGAGCTGCACTGGAGCTGCAAACTGTGGTGTGAGTCAAAGGCTTTAAAGCAGCTTGAATAAAACCGTGCAGTCAAGGCAGAGAAAAGCAACGAGGAAATGGAGCTCTCAGAAACTGCATGTTGCCTTTGGAGAAAGGGAAGCTGCCCTTTTAGTGAGGGCAGCCCCTCAGGTGATGGGGTAAGGTAAGACTGGCTGCAGGACTGCAGGGGCAAGTCATGGCTGATGGGCTGGGGACAAGCAGCAGCACTGGTGTTTAGGTCTCATTGGTTTTTGACACAGGGAAACCAAAAGGCTCTGAGGCTCAAGAGGCAGCTTGAAGCTGATACCAGTGTCCCAGTGGTGGAAAGAAGTATCTCAGTGTGCAGTGTGGCAATTATGTGCCTCTGAGGGTGTGGCCAGCTTCTGGCAGTGATGGGGAAAAGAGCTCTCAGGAGTGAAGATTCAGTAGTTCACTTGATAAAAATAGGATTATCTCCATCCCTAAGTTCAGCAAAGCAGCTTTTAGAGGCAGAATATATCTGTGCTCTCTGACTGTATTACACAACAAAGAGAATATAAGAGCTTAGAAGAAATGAATAAGGTATGTAGTATCCCAATGTGAACTGAAAATGAAAAAATGAGAGAGCTTTTTTGCTTTATTATAGTAACATGGAGCAGAGTGCAAGAATGGCTCTGCATATGAAATAGAGTTAGGAGGATAATCAACCCAAACCTCCTATGATCCTACAATAGAGGCACCAACACCGGAGGCAGGCAGGAGAGTTAATAAATTAAGGTGCAACTAAAACAGATTCATGGTCATTTAACAATGTGTCAGGGCTCCCAGAGAAATGAGTATAATGTATTTAAGTCTAACATGCAAACAACTTTAAACAGGAAAGAATAAGAGAAGGAGAAAATAGGAGAAGATTTATTACAGCAAGCAGCTGAGGTTAGCTTGCTTTCACAGGAGAACAGGAGAAGAAAATGGCACACACATGCCTGGAGGCGGCTGTAGCACTTCCACCTTCCCTAGTAGGAAGTAACACACATTGAGGAAGTACCTGAATACCTTTAAGATGACTTGTTCAAATGCCTAGGAATGGCCAAATGGGATTTCTCATCTTGAATATTCCTAGAGCAGTCACTCTGCTGAGGCAAACAACCTCAGCAAAACAAACCTGCCATGAGAACCAACCCTAGCCCTTCTACTCTGAACATCAGCTCTAGGACTTGGCTGCCCAGCCAGCATCCACACAAGTTTGAGGGGGTTTTTTTTGAGAGTCTTGTTCTTTGGTGGGCAGGTAGAATAAGCCTAAGCCATCAATTAATTTATTTTTTGCTCCCCCTGCATTGTTTTCAGCTAGTGAGAAGTTTCTGTGTCTCTCGGGTTTGCTATTGAAGGATGATAATCATCAATCCATCTCAGAGAGGACAGATCCAGCCAGCAATTCTCTGGCTGCAGACCCTGGCTAGGTGCTTTAACAAAAGTATATACAGCGGTATAAATAGTTACTTTAAAGCTCTGCCCTAAAGAAGGTGAGGTGAATTCACCTGGGCAGGGGTTCAGGGTGGTTTTAGGTTTGCTGTGGAAGGGCTGGCTGGGTGCTGGGAATGCTGAGGGAGATGTATGTGGACAGAAGACAAAATCCCTTTTTGCTGAATGAGCAGCCACGGGCTGAGCCCTCTCTGAGCATTCTCTGCTCTGTGAAACAGGAACTGGGGGAGCTCACAGAACCCTCACTCCTGCTGCTTTCCTCATCCATTTTCCTTCCATGCCAGGCTGCACCAGCTCTGATATTGTTCATAGTTGAAGTAACCCCCCCACATAGGGAGGAAAAAAGGGAATCATTCTATTTCTTACAGTGATATTACTTTCTCTGCTCCTCTGAAAGCATGTATGTGCCTAAGCATGCTCTCTAAGAGCTGCATTTTAAATGACATATAAGTGAATAATATAAAAGAAAACTCTCTCTTTTTTTAAATAAAAAATATTTTATGTAATTAAAATAGAGTCATTAATTTCAACATTTAATGACTTTACTGTGGTGATGTTCACAACCCTTCCACGTTCATTTTTTGTGACTTGTTTAGCACTTACTGTCAGTTGTTCATGTTATAAGAGAGCAGGCTCCTAGATTACATGGATGATTTATAAATACTTTATACAGTCAGAATGTATTTATGCAGGACAACAATTTGTTTGGTTATTTCCAGAGGCTGAGCCACTAACAGTTACATTAGAGAGAGAAAAAGGACTGAAATTGTGCTCAAGAAGAGCTGCTTTGGGCTGTTACCCTAATGAATCTACTACTGCTACTTAAAAATAGTTTAAAAGTTTGAGCTTCAGGCTTTGTCTCCTTCAAATAAAGCTTAGAAAAACACCTTGGAAAATTTAAATTTAAGGTATTGCATCTTCTATAAGTTGATATAAAACTTCACTGATGTCAGCAGCGCAGGTGTGAGGCTTGGGAAGAGTTACAGTGTGGAAAATACTGTTCTTTGCTTTCTGAATCAAGTGTTTGATTTAAATTTCTAAATGTATTTTATAAATCCCTGGTTTAAATCTCTTATTTGAGGCAATAAGTTATCTTATGTCATGGAGCTAAGTCTAAAAATAAAGGAGAAATAGATGTGAACAAATGTAAGACACCGACCCTGCTGCGGGATCTCAGCAGCCAAGCTGGGATTCCTGGGCCCCCACACACAGGGATCCACCTGTGTCAGTCTCTCAGCAGAATCTGTTTTGCTGTCAAACCCAACAAAAACTTGTCTTGATCACATTTCAGTGGTGCTTCAAATCCACTCCTCTGAGTGAGTGTAGCAGGAGCTGTAGTGCTCAGGATGGCAGATCACCTCTCTGTGGAGGAAGGTGCTTTACTCTGAGCCTGAACATAACCTTTGTAGTTAAGCTGTGAGAGTAACTGTACAAGAGAATTTTGTCCAGATGTAGCTCCTGGAGGTGTGTTCAGACACTGGCCGACCTTTTGCAAATCCTGGGAGGTTTCCATGTTGCCAAGAGCAGAGCCTGCTGCAACATCTGGGACAACCTGCAGTGTTACTCTCTACAACACCACAAAATTAACACCATTGCAATTATAAATTTTGCAATTTCTTTCACAATTTCTGCCATTTCCAGTCCCTCACTGCAGTAGGACTTCATCAGGATGCAGGAGAGGTTTACAAAGCCCTTTTCCCTCTCGCTCCATCATCCCTGAAACCGCTGCAGACATTCCTAGCAGTTCTGCTGGGTTAGTTTGTTTGTTTACCTTCCATTATCCTCCTTGTTCCCCATACTTTGAGGTCAGTAGATGACCGGCAGATCTGCCCAATTTATTCCTGTGTATGACAAAAGAGACCTGGGTCAAGCAATGAGCCGTGAACGTCTATTTCTATTTCGCTGCAGTTGTATGCCGTGATCTGCACACTGCCAGTCATGCACCATATTGATGAGATTAGTTGGTAATTAAAAATCCAGCCAAGCCAGGCAGAGGAAGATGACTCAATTAGCAGAATGTCACTGAATCTAATTTACTTTGCTTATCACAGACTTATTCTCTAATGAATTAGAAACGAAGAGCAGAGCACCTTCAGAGGGAGATCGAGGGGCTTAAAGGCTTAAATGCTTCCTAACCCCTTTGTGCTCATCGTTTGGGTTGCAGGGACTGTGCTGATACTGATAATCACACACCCAAGGGCTGCTTCCCAATACCTGTGTTCCAAGGGAGTGTATCCAGGGAAGCCCTGGTGGCTTCATGGGACTGATTATGTCAGACATTCCCTTCTTTATAAACCCCCATGGATTTGTAAACTGGGAGTAAGCAGGGGCTTTGGATGACACGTCACTGGAACTGTGCTCAGGGATGATCTCTGGGATTGTGGAACTAACACTGAGTGTGGTGCTTGGCCAATGAGAGCATGAGAGATTCCCTGGACACAAAAACATGTAAGAAATAGGCATTTCCCACTGTAATGAGTATTTTAAGGCACTTCTCAATGCTTTTCTCATTTCAAATATGATGTTTGGATGATCAACAATTAGAATAATGTATTTTACTGGAGCTCTTTGGAAGTACTTTAAGAGACCATTGGACAGATGTACAGCTGAATTTGTATGTAAAGTGGAGACTATAAACCATTATCTCTGCTGCTTTCTTCATAGTAGATAACAGAGCATATTATGGCTGATTTAAGTGAGGATATTACTGAGCTCTGAGCTTTTAATCTGATCTGCATGACAAAGTCCACATGGCTTCATGAGCCTCACTGGACTCACGGGGAGTTTGGGGAGCTCTGGATGTGCTGGACATGCCACAGGATCAGGACTAGGGCCTGGAGTTAGTTACTGTCATTGAGCTTGTGCAGCACTGATCAATTGCTGGCCTTTTTAGTCTGGGGAAAAATGACTTCTGGCTTGGTAAAGAATAACAACTGGAGCAAACCATCTAATTCTCATAACTTTGTTCAAGTAATAATAAATATAACACAAAATATGAGGCTTTTAAAGCTTCTAAAGATATTTGGAAATCTCTCTCTCCAGAGACTTAATCCACCCTGGCTTCTCTAGCAATCCAGGGAACTGGTCTGGGAGCTGTAATGGGCTGTAAGCTTTTCTGCAAGCACAGATGTATCTGTTGATTGCAGGAGGGAGGGCAGAGCTGGTAATGAGAATGGATGGGAGGGGAAGCCTTCTCTATTTCTGTCCTGAATCTGCTACCAGGGTATGAGAAATGATGGTTTGGTGACAGTAACTGTCCCTAAAGTTCCCTACTTTCACTAAATTTATAATGCAGTTTCTGCACAGAAGAAAAAAAATTTAGATGTAAATTACTGTGTAGAGATGGACACAAATATTTTGCATTTTACATGTCCTGCTAAATGTCCTGCCATTTTCAATCCCTATTTCCTTGTTTATTTCCCCAGCAGTTCTCCATTTTACAGAAAACCATTTCTTTTGCAACATGCAGTCATTAGAGAGCTGCTTGTCTACCACGTCTGGCTCCATTTCACAGAGGCCTGGCCATTGCAAACACACTTCTATCAACTGTCCTGGAGGAAAGAAAACTCAATAAGATATTCTCTTTAAGCTAATAATGGCACTCTCCACCGAGTCACTGGAGTTGTAGTGCCAGCAGTTACCTTGCCACGTTCAAATGCTGTCCACAGCTCCTGGTAAGCAGTAATTTTGGACATGTGCAGTTACTGACATCACAGCTCTGAGACCTCTGTTGAAATAAGCGAAATATATAAATTTATGATGAGGTGCAGCATTGATATTAACAATTATTAATTCCATTCTAACTCTGCTGTTAGTTTGGTGATTATCCATGTTATCATTAGTTGTTTCATTTGCTGTATGGAGAACAGTGTTCATGCACATTGTTACTCTTGGGCATATAAACCACAAAGACCCTACAGGGTTAGAACTAGATCTGATCTCCTCCCAGTGAGCAGAGGTTATTCCCTAAGTTTTTCTGGTGACTTTCTTGAGGGAAAATGTGAAATCCACAGTGGCATTCCAGTCTGGCTCCAAGAAGAATGAGACAGGCAATGGAAGAGATTTAATAGTCATTCATTTTGCTTTTGGGTTTAGCAGAGGCTGGAACTTTTCCTGGTTTCTGTCAGTGAGCAATTTCTCACAGGTTTGGAGCAAGGATGACAAAATTCAGATAACTTTAGCGTGGCTGTGTTGTTGTCACATTTGAGCTGGTGCAGTGTTAAGTAGAAGTGTAACACAAAGGTGTGGGAATGAACAGAAGTGGTAGAGAAAGCTGGAGAGCTCCTCAAGGATAACCTCAGTGCTGTGAAACAGAGGGAGCAAGAGAAGCTGAAGGGTGAAATCAGCAAACCTTATGCCAGCAAAGATGAGGCTGGACTGGAAATGTGGGGAAGCCTGCAGGAAGGTGTTGGGTAATGGCTGGATCCTGGCTTTGTGCTGCAGGTGGTGAGCCTCAGCTGAGGAGGGAGGGATGCTTTACAGTCAGGTGTGGATGTCTGAACTCAAGTTAAGAACAAAAGAGAGATGTGATTCAAAGCCAGTGGCATTAGAAGAACTGGTGGTTTTACAGAGTGTAAATCTCAGGCAAGGGACAGATCAAAGGGGAGGGGATCCCAGGATTTGGAGTATTGAAGGAAGGCTCTCCCCTGAGGCACTCGGGCTGTAACAGTCAGCACAGGTATCACTGTTGCACTCAAAGCCACTGAAAAGGACTGTTCAAACACTTCCTAAGCCCAGTTAATGCATCATTCCTCCTCTCCCTGGGATCTCCAAGTGCTTTATAAGTCAGATACATCAGGAAAATATCTCTGCCATCCAAATATTTATCTTAAGTGATATCATTGGCAAATACAATGGACAAAAGGAGCTTAAACCTCTCTGGCTTGTGTGCAAACTAGTGACAATTACCTGCTCTGATGCTCTGGAGTATCTTTTTTCGACTGCCATTACCCATGCATGGTTCTACCATAGTCTTTCAGGGATTCCACCTGTGGTGCCTCTCCTCTGCAGTGAGGCAGCTGTGGCTCAATTAGCTAGAGAGCATCTGGAGGCAGACAGAGGCTGTGTGGACAACAAGGCACAGGAGGGCCTTTTATTGCTTTAGTGGGAGCTGAAGATGAACACAGCAAGGAATGGTTTCATTCACACATGGCAAAGCTGATGCCACCAAGTGTCACTTCAAACTCTCCACCTGTCAGCCAGGCAGAGGTGACAGGGCAGCTCAGGCTGGGTGTCATCCAGAGTGTGCAGTGCTGCTCCCCTCTCCCAGCCAGTTGTCCTGTGGCAACTGGGGCCCACGGCTCGTTGTGGCAGTTCATCATCACCACTGCCACTGCTCCTGCAAGTGCCAGCTGGTGATGGTGGCAGGGGGGCACGAAGTCTCCAAGAGCCCAGCCTAGATGCACTGAGGAGGAGGAACAGCCATGTCTGCTTCTCTAGAGTCACATCCTGGCAAAATATGTCTGTAGAGGAAGAACATCAGTGTGAGTGGAATGGGAGTGGAGTGCAGGGATGGATACAGGAAGAAGCATCTGGGAAGACAGGAGGATTTCTGCTACCTGCAAGAACAGGAGTCTAAATTTGAAATTTTGTCTCTGTAGAGCTGAGGCCCTACTTTTATGATACTGATAGCATCCAGGGCTGCTCAATTGTCCCCAGGCTCACCTGGCAGGAGGCAGCTGGTCCTGCTCAGCAGTGTGGCTGGCTGCAGATTGCTTTTCAACTCGGGGTTTTATCTTCCTAAAAGTATTTCCTGACATCTCTTTGCCCAGTGACAGTACTGCTCTTGCACATTTGCATTCATATATTTCACCCCTGAGCATTTCAGAAGGAGGCTTGTGGGGCTGGCCAGTTCCTCTGCCCTGGCTCACCCATTGCAGGGGTCCAAAACATGTCAGGGCACTGGGGGTGCTCAGGATGAAGAGGAGAAATGAGGCATTGCCCCAGCACAAGAATGTGCTCTGCCAAACCAAACAGACTGAGTAGGAAGGCACCAAGGAATTTTAACATGATCTAACAAAAACTGCTGCTGGAGCAGGCAAGACAACCTCTGCTACAGCCCAGGAACCTGTCCTGCACCTCTGGGGAAAACCAGAGCCCTGCAGCTGTGGGAAGTGAGCTTACATGAGGAACAGAAGACAGAAAAGTGAGAAGGGGATTGGGATACCTGAAGGCCTTTGTCCCATCTCTGTGACTGCTGCTGTGGGCTGGGATCTAAAGGTGGGACAGCTGAAGGCAGCCTGCCCCTCCTGCCATGGCACACCGAGGCTCTGGAAGGCAGATCCACAAGGGTTTACAAATATGGTATTTTCCTCTACCGTCTGAAAAAAATCCCTTAAAAAACCCAACCAACCAACACTCAGAAAACCTACAAAAACCCCCAAATCCACAAAAAAACCCTCACAGAAGTTGTTTTCCTTACCATGGAGAGAGTTAATGTGGGTCTTGAATGCAATAAGATTACAAATCCTTTAACAATGGTCTCTATCTGTGTTAGCCAAATAACATTTCTGTCTTTGAGCCACCCTCTCAAGGCCTTCTACAGATGAATACCAATGACCCAGACCTTCATTATCCCATCATTACACAAATCCTGCTGTTAATTTATGTATAGGAAAGAACTATCAGCTACATACGGCTCCATCAGCTGCATAATTGCTGCATATATTATAAAACAGAAGTAAATGCTGCCTGTGAATACAAACCATCTCTGCTCATTAGAAACCTTGCAAGAATTAATTAATTAAGGTGTGATTTTCCTACTTGAAGCCATGGGTATTGTCTCAATATGCCTCAAGATTCAGCTGTCTTGGGTTTTCCGATGACTTTAATGCTGACTCCAGAGGAACTAAAATGAGCGCATGGCCTAAGCCAAAGCTGAAGGAGGCAAAATTGGGTGCTGGAGCCCCTAGCAAGCCCCATGGCTCCTCCCAGCTCGATCCACAGAGATTTGCATGGTCACATCTGCTCTTCAGAGTGTCTGTCCCTGGTAGCTGGTCCCTCCCAGCAGGGATGTGCAGGAGTTCTGTCCAACCTGCTCTGGGTCTGGACAAATTTCCAGCATTCAAGCTCTTGGGATGCAGGTCTAGATCCAACATTTAAAACAAATGAAATGATCCTGTAATTCAAATAGAAGAATGAAAGGATTTAGGAATTTTCCACAATGACATTTGTATTCTAAGATTAATTTGCCAGCACAGCTTATAACTTCCCAGGTTTCTGTTTGCTTATGTACAAGAAGAATGTGCTCTGCTAGACCGACTGTGGTGATTAGTTAAATTACTCATACATCCATTCTTTCAAAAAGCTTCTATTCTGCTTTGCATCTGTATTTATATAGTGCCACCTGATATTAACTTTCTGCTTGAATGATGGGCACTGATCCTGTGTGTGCCTCTCAGTGTCAATCAGAAAACACTGTAAACTCAGCTCAGGGTGAGGGTGGGGATGGGGGTGTGTTCCCACGAGACCTACCTTCATTCCATGGGTTTTCCCTCTTGTCCTAGGAGGGGGAATTGGGCTTTGCCTGCTGTATGACCTGAGTGGTTTGGTGACTGTATCAGTGAAAACTACCTGGAAATTTTGTAAAAGGGAAAAAGCTCTGCTGATGGGAAGTGTTGGCCAGGAATACTGGGATGGAGGGGTGAAGAATTGCTTCAGCTCTTGATCCTAATTCTGGAGGAGCACTGGGGCTCTGCTTGGCAATCAGACACAGCATCACTGGTCATGCATTTCACACAGACTTTCCAACCAGCCATGGAAATACCAAACCCCCTAAGAGTCAAATCTGACTTAAAGGGTGGAAAAACTGTGTTTCCCAGGAAAGAGAGGGTGTACTATTTTCAAGATAATTCAGTTATTTCGAGTGTGTTGCTACTTTTTAAAGAGCAAAATACATTTGGATTTGGACAATTAAATCCCCCTCCACCCCCTGCTTTGACACTGAATATGCTGCTTTAGTTGGAGTTTTGCTTGTGGACACATGTAAATAATATCTGTTTATTCATACTTAAACTATAGGCATATTGCTTTGTCAATTTTTTTTTTTTTTTTTTTTTTTTTTTTTTTTTTTACCCCCAAGGGAAGGCCACTTTTGCTTTCCTGATGAAAAATTTGCTGTCCTGATGGACATTGTGAGAGCCATGGTGACTCTTTTTCCAGAGGGACCCTGTGAAGGGCTCCAGAGTGGCTTAAAATAATTAATTGTTGAAGCAACCACAAAGGACCAAAGGCAATCTAATCCATCAGGCAGGAACATTTTCAGTTTGACTATTTCTTCTTCCAAAATAAACAAAACATGTCCTCATTAGAATGAGAGGGATACATGAAAATGGATCAAATTTGATTTGATACAAAAGATAAAACATTGATAAAATTTATGTATTACTGATCTGGGAGACATTTACCCTTGTTGATGATCTTCATTTTTCAGGGAGTGTGTTTATTAAAGGTACAGGTTGTGGGTTTGTACCTATATTTATTTTTGTTTCTGTCTCGCGTGCTCTCTGGCTGACAGAGAGTCTTAATTTCAAATGCTTGTGGTCTTTGAAAATTGTCTTCTCATTTATTTACTTTTATTTTGCCTGCTGGAAGTTCCTATTAATAGTAAGAGAACAGTGCCATGCCAGCATGTCTCTATCGGGGGCTTTACAGAAGTTGTCAGTTTAATAATAGAACAATAAACTCCATTTAAGGTAAAGCAGGACTTTCCCCACAGTATCTTTAAGTGGTTCATTTTGACTTACAAACCTTGCCTTGGTTGGCTTGCCATGGGGAAATATTTCAAATATGAGATACAATGAGGCCTTTTTGTTGTGTCTTAGGCTTCTGTGCTGTCAGGGTGCCACTTCATTATCAATTCCCCATGAATGTTTCTGGGAAGGAGAGAAGGAAAACTTCTTCACAAGCGTTGTCACTTCCCTTGTGATTCCGTTTGAGTTTTTCTGTGTATCAGATGGGGTGCAGGGGGACACAGAATTTAATTTAAAATCTTTGACTTGTTCTCTGTAATCTCACCCCAGCATTTTGATAGCCCTGATGTATTCATCCTTTTAAAGGGTATGTAAACACAGTAAATTTTATACTGCCAATAAAACGTGTTGGTGAGCTCACTGAGAAATTCCCAGATCTTGAGGCCAATAATGTTTGAAATACATAGTAACCTCTTTATTGCAACATTTTACACATCTACAAAATTAGGTTTCCAGTCAGTAGCTAGCTGTAAACTGCAGCGCTGCAAGATAAACCTCAAATAGTAAATACTGTATATTACACTGTATGATCTTTTTAGTGGTCTAATTTTCAAGGGGGTCTTGGAGAGAAAATGCTTGCTATTCCAGCTGATTCTTGAAATACAAATAGTGCAGATATATAGCTTATTACATGGCTCTCTGACATATGGCAATTATGCTGATTCTAATGATGGTTTAAAATCTAGCTCCAGCTAAATGCCAATAGAGGTAGAAGCTTTAATTAAATCCACATTTAGGCACTGCTGTTAATGCTTCCTGGCCATCTGAGCAAGGCTCCCAGTTGCTGCCTAACCAAGTTGAGCATGTTGGGTCCCTCAGGATCCCCTGCATCCACAGAAATACTGGCTGATGCCTGGGGAAGGGTGTGCTGTGTCCTGGGACTCACAGATTGCCTGGGCATGTTGAGCAGCCCATGTCCTTGCCAGCAGTGATCTGGCAAGAGGAACATTCCCCATTGAGGAGCAGCACGGGGAAATCTGAGGTCAAAAGGCCACCTGGCTCTGGTTGCTCTGGCTGCAGCAGTTTTCTGCCAGCACAAAACACCACTGTGGCTTTTAACCCTTTGTATTAACATCCTTTTTTATCCTGCAAGAATTCCTTTTTCCAGAGATCTGTTTTCGAGCAGCTCCAAGCCCTTCAGCATTGAGGTGAGGGGTTACATCTCAAAGATATGCACTTTGATAGATGAATTCCTCTCAAAAAGAGTTTACATGCCACTGTCAGTGAGAGAAGGCTGTAAAGGAATTACATTTGCATGTTTCTAATGTTCTCAAAGAAAGTATACACCAAATTTTATTGGAGAGGGTGGTGAATTGGAGGTGTATTTGCTATGCTGTGCAGTCAGTTTGGAGGGAGCTGGTGTTAACCATTCCTCTGGCATCTCTCCCAAACTGAGGGCATCCTCTGCTTCCCCAGCAGCATTGAGATCCAGATCATTCACCTCTCTTAGTTCTCTTCAGAGAGTCAAAATGTTAAAATGGTTGGGGAGGACTGTTTAAGAAACTCTTCACATCACAAATTGCACAGTAATGAAGTTCTTTGGAAGATATATAATGAAGAGCTTGCAGGTTTCTGTCGCTAGCTAAGTAAATCTGTAATTATCAACTCTGCAAGGTAGAAATTTAGGAAGGCTGATCTGGTGGTATAAACTAATTGGTTGATAGTGTAATATAGATCACATATGCCTCTCTTGAGAATTAGAGTTAAGGTGCTCACATTATTACTGCCTAAACTGTGAAGTCTTAGCCCAGGAAAGTTGAAAATGTGCTCTGGCTTGCTGCTCATTCATGTCAGCTTCATACAGACTCTTCTTTTTTTACAGACTCACTGGCTTTTGGTCAGTGGAAAGGCTAGGGACCAATGAAAACTGAAAGCAGGGTCAGACCTTTCCTCCTTCCAGAGGGCACTGATAAACAATCGGTGCCATTCAGGGCTGCAACGGTCTCTTGGCAGAAGACTTCTTCCTTTTTATTTTTCTGTGTCTTTGACACTGAAGCATTCATTCTTGATATTCTTGTCTGGTTAATGACTACTTGTAGCAGCTCTCTCTTCCTGAGGAAGCTCAGAGGGGCTAACCTAAGGCCAACCTCAAATTCATCAACAGGGAGGCACTGTTGTATGGATTTGGGCCAGGACACAGAATATAAATAATGATTTCCTGATCCTAATGGACAGAAGGCAGAAATCCAAGACCTTTCTTTGACCTTCTGCAAACTCATCCACAAAAAGCAGGTATTGCTGTTCTGTCAAAAAGGGAAGCAAGGTCCAGAGATATCTAATAAAATAACTTATATTCCTTGTTGAGACTCACCTGAAAGAAAACCTTTGCTCCTCAGGTGCTGAAGTCATATTAAGAAGTCTTTTTTTAATTTTTTTTTTTTTTTTACTTCCCACTGATATTCCCCATCTATTTTCAAAGATTCAGTAAATATATTACTTTACTCCATATCACCACATCCCTGCTTGCTGTCTGACTTTACTATAGGTGACTGAAGCAAGGCATATGTGCTGTCAGTGTCTAATAGGATTTCTATCATCTCTATCTGGAAAAGAAGCTTTGTTCTAACAAACAAGGTTAGAACAACCTAGGTGGGGTTAGACCCTACCACACTGTGCTGTAACTCACCTGTGATTGACTGGAGCTTTGCACAGGACTGAGAGTCCACCCTGAGCTTGCAGTGCAGAGGTCAAAAGCTCCAGCACCTCCTTACTCACCCTGCACAGTCACTAAGCACCAAGTTCCTTTTTAGGGTGTTTTGGCTTTTTCCTCCCATTTTATGCAAAGCAATTTCACTCTGTCCTATAGGACTTGCCAAGCACTTGTCCCAGTTCTGGCAATCATTTATAAAAAGAGATGAATGCATCACAAAATGTGTAAGGCTTGGAGAGAGTTTTTTGTCTTTTAAAGAGGTCTGTTTGCCTTCCCCACAGTAAGGCACTTTGAGCTCTGTGGAGGGAAAAACCCAGCACTGTGTAGAACAGCAAAAGCACTAACACTGTCAGGGATAAATCCTACAGGATTAGGCAGACCTGAGATAATGATAGTTTTCCAGCAGAGGACAGAGGCGGCAAGCTGCGTAGACTTCTGAATTTTATCTGTTCTCTTTTTGCAGTCAGAGGAGGAACTTTCATGCTCAGTATGAAAAATATGTAATGAAACTCTACAGCAAGTAACTTAGAAGCTGAATAACTCATTAGTACTTCTGTCCTCCAATTATATCCCAATTTGTGCACCCCATCACATGCTGGTTAAATCCTCCTTTATTTTGTGTTTCCATCCATTGCAGCAGTAATCACCTGGATGCCTTTGAGGTTTACCTGGACTGCTCCCACAGTGCTGTGCCTGGCTGGGAGTGCAGGCTGGAGCATGGAGCTGCCTTTGGACACAGTGTCCTGCCCACAGCTTGTGGTTTCCAAGATTGCCACTACCAAAGGCTGTCCTCTCTCTTCCCCCAGGGTTATAATTTACAGTGAAGAAGTCACCTCTGCCACCTGGCCCAACACCTCTGCTCAGAGCAGGGTCATATACAGAGGGATGCCTGGGGCCGTGTTTGAATACCTGCAAGGATGGAGACACCACAGCCCCCCGGGAAACATGTTCCAGTGTTTGCCAGAGAGATCAAACATAAGATAAAACATGACAAGCCTTTCCTTAGGTTTAAATGTATTCTCCAGTATTTCAATGAGTGTCTCTTGTCCTGTCCCTGAAAAGAGCCTGGCTTAGTGTTTTTACTGCTTCCCATCAGATATTTGCATGCATTAAAGAGACACCTCCAGCTCTGAGCCTTCTCTTCCCAGCCTGAGCAAACCCCTCTGTCCCAGCCTTTCCTCACACGACTGATTGCAGCCCTTAATCATTTTAGTAGCCCCTCACTGGACTTGCTCCAGTACTTACTTGTCCAGAGCTGGATGAGCAGGGCTGCAGCCCTGTCTCCACAGGGCTGAATAGAGGAGATTAATCACCTCCTGTGACTGCTGGTGGTGGTCTTCTACCAATGCATGTTGCTGGAAATATTTGCCTTTTTTGCATCAAGGGCATGTGGCTTGTTCATGTTCAGCTTGCCATCCACCAGCAGCCAGGTCCGTCCTGTAGAACTGCTAAACCTACACCTTACTCTGTTTTGCCAGAGAGATACAGGTAAATGAAAGTGTTCTTATCAGTAAAGGGGTTTTGCTTTTTAAAAAACACAGGTGAAAGAGTGAAAGAGTTCCCCCTGCATGGCTGCACGTTGAGATGGCTGTAACCTGTGGTACACCTGAGCTGTGATGCCCCAATTGTTGCTTCCCTCTTCCAGAATCGTGTTGGATGTCATTTGTGCAAACACTGTGTGTGCCTCTGCCTGGTGTAAGCAGCTAGGAGCCAGCCGCAAGCACATGAGAAGGTCCATGAGGCAGAGCTCAGGCACTGGCTCACTCTGGGAGCAGGGGAGCTGTGTCAGCCCAGCACAGCCCTTCCCTGAGCCTGGCTTGGCACTGGTGCTAAAGCTGGAACTAGCATGGATAGGAATGAAGTGCACTGTGTTTATTGACTGTTGTAAATGTGCCTGTAGGTTGCTGTTTCACTGAGACTGAATTCCATGGAAGGGTTTGGATACTTAATTCTGTGCCATCCAGCTCTGCCTGAGGATCTGGTCCTGAAACTCTTAAACCAGTGCTGCTCAAGAGATATTCAATATGATTCAGTGGATATAAATCACCATTGTTCTCTTTATCTGAAAAAAGGTTGGTTTGATTTATGCTAGCTCAGGAGCTGGCACGCTGTTTGTGTAGGAGAGTGCTTGCTTTCCTCCCAAGGCACGTGGCTGTGTCTCACAGTGATCTGTATTCCACAGCAGTGTAAAGTTTTTTCAAAATTTGGGAGCCATTTACAACTTCTGTGCCATGCTGTGACATGATGTATTGCTTTGTATACAGGGCCTTAAATGACTGAGGTCTTAAATCCATAAACTGATGCTTGGCAACACTTTGAAAATCTCTTTGCCAAATAACAAGCATTACAGTACCCTCCAAACAAAATCTGACTGAAACTTTTGGGTTCCTTTTGACACTCTACCAAGACATTATGAGACTACCTAGGGCTAATTTCCCCTAAACATAATAACAAAAATGTATTTGTGCTCTGTGTAAAGTGATGCATCGAAATACACGACATCATCGCTTCCTTTGATGTTTTATTTCCTCTAGGATAGCATCCTTAAAAAAAAAAAGAAAAAAAGATTGTTATCAATTTTGTGTTTGGAACTTGCTTGCTAAGACATCCCCCAGACATAATATCTTCCCTGAGACACTTCAGCGTTTGTGCCTCTTCTCTTCCCTCTAGGCTCCCCGATCTCCAGATGGAGCCAAGAGGGGATGGTTGCTGTAGGTACCAATTTGTCTTCTGTTATTTTTGTAGATGCATTTCAATTCAGCTGCTTTCAACAGTTGGGGTTGTTTTTCCCCTCCTCTTCATGAAGACGTGGCTATATTTTTCTGCAGCTTTACTTTTCACTAAGACATCCATATGACCATTCTAATGTATCATTCCACAGTTTTTTGCTGCTTTTAAACAGCAAGTTGTCCAGGAGCACTCGTGTGTGTCAAGTGCTGTGGCTGCTCACAGAGAGCTCTAAGTGCTCTAGGTCCAGGCTCTTGGTAATGAGCCCTCTCCAGGCTTGATTAGTGTGGTTACATGTGCTACTGCCCTGTGTTCTTCTTTAAGGCGCTTATGTCTTAAAAGCAGGAAAAACAAAGTGAGAAGCGAAGAAGCAGAGTTCTTTGGCACAGGTTTGATTTGATTTTTTTGGCTATAAAATCCTTAGTCCTGTAAATTCTGCTTGTTTCAAAGACATGGCACTGAAAGCTGACCCTGCAAGTGCCCATGTACACAGCTGCCCTGAGGTGCCTTGCAGGAGTTTGGTTTTCCTACTGCAGCCACTTGAAAAGCAGCAATTCCTAAGTGGTCATACCCAGTAATGGCCTCGTTGTGACCACATGCCAAATTGAAGTGTATTGTAAAATCTGAAAGAAAACAGGAATTTTAGGGCAACAAAAGCTCTGCACACTGGCACAGTATGTTCAAAAATATTAAAGAACATTTTCTGGGTACACTTGCACGTCATTCAGCATGGAAGCAGTTAATAAGCCAATTACTTCACAGAATCCTCTTCAGCTTCAGCTTCTGTTCTCTTTTATAGCAGTTTAAGGGCTGTTTCCAAAGTGCCCAGACATTCTTAGAGCTACCTGGTGAATCATAAATCTGCAGGCAATGCTCTCTGAAAGCCATCAGACACAAAGGATATAAAATGAACTCCAGCCTTTTGCACCAACACCTCTCAACATTTATGTTCTTCCTTAACTGACTTTATAGACTTGAGGAAGGAATAGTATATTTTGGAATTTTCGTTGATAGGCTTTGTATCACTCATTATACACCCAGCTTTTCATGTAAGAAGAAAATGTTCTTCTGCAGCAGTCCAGAGGCCACCTGGTACTTAGAAAAACCGGGAGGTTATACCCAGAAAATACAAAGCATGTCTGGAGGTGGGACAGTTTTAGACCTTCCTCGTGGGCACAGAGTCAAGCTCATCATACATTATTTATCATATACTGAGCAAACAGAGAGAGCAAATCAAGACCTCAGCAGAGTTGCTGATGAATTGGGATGCCTGTATCATCCTACCAACATTGCTGATTGAATGCCTGTAAGAACCATCTGTGCCTGGGCCATCTAACTGGGGTGGTCGTTGGCAGAGCCTGACCTGGGGCCAGCACAGCAGTGTCCATCCTGTCATTTTGTCATTCTTTCTCTCAGATTTATAAACGGACTTTTCTGCACACTATCACAGAGTGAGGCTTGTCTCAAAGGGGAGAAAATTATGTTTGGTAATACACCTCCTTGGTTATCTTTATGCATGGACTTGTGGAACCTGAGTGGTTATTGGACCAACAATCAGTGCCACATGACTGGAGATGGAGGCTTTTGTGAATTGTTGTTTAATTTTGGCATGCACTGCTTGATAGAGCAGCAGGGTTGAAAGGGTGTTCCTCTCTCCTGCCATCCTTCCTTCAGAATCATTCCTAGGTTTTGATCCTTGGCTGCCCAGGATGTGATAAACAACCATTGCAAGCCTTTGATAGACAAGCAGGAGGTTTTTAGGGAGGAGGATATAGTGAATGGTGAGCAAGAAAGGCTTTATGCAAACTGTTATTACTTTCATGTCCCCTGGTGTGGGCTCAGCCGAATTCAGTCTCCACAAAGGCCTCTGATGCCAAGATATGGCTAACCTGAAACATTTCTATCCCTTCCTCAAACTGCACAGTGTTAGCAGGAGCATAAGAGCAGCTGTGACCTCTGATTCTGGAAGTCCTGCTTGCTCCTGAAGCTCCCGAGCAGCTCCAGAGCTTGGCTCCTGTTTGACAGGGAGCTGGGGTGCAAGCAGCCCCTCCTAGGTCTGAAACCAGGGGCTGTTTAGAGAAGTTTCCTTCTGCTCCCCTGTTGGTGCTGTTGGGTCAGGGAGGGGCCTGGTGTAGCCCAGAGGATTGGGCCACTGTTAGTTCTTGAAAGTGCCAATACACAAAAGTGTGACGAGCAGGCAGATATCTGCCTCCTTCCCAGGCTCTCTTTCTCAATGTATACAAACCTAAATAGAAGGATAAAAAAGTGGGGAAATTTGAAGATGGAGCACACAATAACAGAATTATATTCTGAAAAAAAAATTATGGAGATTTTGTAGAAAATCTATAATTTGCCTGAACAACGTGAACAAGCAAATCACCTTCTATCTGACTCATTATGCCTTATTGAGAACTGAATTGTAAGTCTTCCTTGTTCAACCATGATTAAGACTTACATGTCTCTTGTTGGCAAGATTTCCTATTGAGCAGAGTAGCAGCCAAAGAAAATGATGGCACAGTTTTATGTGATTAGGACAAATTCTTAAAAATCCAGGCAATTTTCAGTAACTATGTCAAGACAGTAACTAAAACAGAAACTTTGACACTTGTCAAAACTTCTTTGTTGGGTCAAACAAATGTTTCTAATTGGTTGAGTCAAACTGTATTTATTCATATCTCTGTGTTTTCTTCAGTTTTGGTTTTTTCTTGTAAACATCTGTTATTTTTCTGTTACTGCTTACGTAGTCTTTTTATGCATATTTGCAAGAGTGAAAACATAGTTCATTCCTTTTCATATTCATTTATGGGCTCTTCTGCACAGTTAATTTTTTTCATGTAATTTTCTTTTCTTTATTAGTTTTCAAGTAAATTCACAGTAACAATTGAGAAATAATTCAGGTAAGCCAATAGGATTTACAAAAAAGCCTTGTATTGGAGGTCTTGTCAAGCACAGTGTGAGTATTCTGTACATCTCAGAGATAAGAAGGAAAACCAAAACCAAGACTGCAAATCAATCTTAAGCTATTCCCTTCTTCAGCAACTGGAAATTTTAACATTTAGCTCAATGAAAGAAGAATTGAAGCAGACACTAAAGGAAAGGAAACATAAATAATTTGTAGGTTTGCTAATATCCTTTGAAGGCATAAACAGTGCTGGGCAATAGCAGGCAGTGGAAATGACAGAGGGAGTTGTGTAGCTGGTGAAGCCAGGCTCAGTCACTGCCTTTGTCAGTCTCTACAGGTTTGGGGTGAGCTCATAAAGGTGTGCCATGAAAGCCTCAGGCTGTGTAGTTGTCTCCATCTGTAAAAAACCTTAATCCTGTTTATTTCCTCCTGGATGTCTGCACCTGATTTTTGCTGTGTTTATCTTGGAATCAGCCTGGGTTTGCAAACCCAGGGGGATCATCTGCCCCGCTCCGCTGCAGCCTATTTGGAGATCGTGAGTTCCTTTGTTTCAGATGACTTGATACAGTTGGCCAAGAGTTTCTCCTTCTTCCTCAACACCTTGTAGTTCAACTTGAACACATCCTTGTCTG
This sequence comes from Regulus satrapa, assembly GCA_013396955.1. Classification (NCBI taxonomy): domain Eukaryota; kingdom Metazoa; phylum Chordata; class Aves; order Passeriformes; family Regulidae; genus Regulus; species Regulus satrapa. The sequence continues at coordinate 1,194,462 of VWZN01009801.1, read as the reverse complement.
TGGCACCCGACCTGGCAGTCTCAAACAAGGCAAGGGCAGGAGCCCGAGACACCGAGGTCACTGAGGGGAGAGCCACTGCTGGGCTTTGTTTGCTGTTACCACTGCACCAGTATCAGCCTCTCCAAAAGCCCTTTTGGTCAATTTGATTTTCAATCAATATGCAAATAAAATAATTTGCTCACACACATTTCTTTTGTAATACCAGAGGGAGCTTCTTCCAGTCCAGCTCCTGAGTTTTTCTCTGGGACATGACTGCTACTGTGTTATTTCTCTGTTTCTGATGGGCAGGTTCATGATTGCACCTAGTAATAAATTCCCCTCAAATCTCAGGTTGCTTTCTGAATGAAGTTTCTATTCTGTGTAAATATTACATATCTCTATTTTATCATCCTCTGCTTTACATGTCTGTCTGATGACTCGGTGCCTTGTTATCACAGCTGCTATTTCTTTTCTCCTGTAATAATTATCAATTTTCTGGTTTCTTTTAGAAGTTTCATTTTGTCATCTTTCATATTTTTCTGTGCTATGTTACCTTCCACATTTCTCTAAACAAATTTTAATACTAGAAATTGTTAGCTGCATTTTACATGTTTCCCTTTGATTCAAAATGTCACATGCTACATATTTAAGTTAGACCAAGATATCCAGAAATATTTAGTGTCAGTTTCATTTTAGAGCAAAGTTTAAATGCTTTTACTCCATTTTGCATCAGCCTCCTCTTTTTTGTTTTTAGCATCAAGAGCTGGAAAACACTTACTACATTTTTTAAAAAATTTGAAATCAATGAAATTATCAGGATAAAAATATGATGCAACTGCATGAGTGTTAGTTGGGTAGCTGAAAAAATATATTGCTGTGTCCTTCTCCAATCCAATATTCTCCCTTGAAGTGAAATCCCTTGCAAAATTAAGACCAAACTCAACCTGGAGGATCACCTGCCGAAGTCAAATAACTCTGGGCTGTCAAATAACTCTGACTTCTTTTATTTTTTAGTGTGGAGACTGGTTCAATAGTTCATTTCTTAAGCAACACTTCATGTCTTTCATAATTTTATCCAGGTTATTTTTTAAAGTGTTTTGGCAAGACCTAGGAGCAGAGTTGCAATGGTTTTGATCCCTGCCTGCTTCACCCAGTGGCTGGCCAAGATCAAATGTTACTTACTGCATTTTTAAGGTGCATTATTCATAGAGGAGTAACAAAGGTAGAAATTGTAGGAAGAAGTAAACAACAAAAAACCCAACAAACAAAGCCCAGTGAGTAAATATCTGCACAGATAAGCACAGAGCAGATGTGTGCCACGTTTTGAGGAGCGCTCAGATCCCAATGACCGGGGGAGGATGAGCCCAGCAGGGAGCCGTGGATGAGTACCTTCAGGGTGAAATACTTCTCCTAATATAGACTCATAGAATCTCTGAGATACATATATAATATCATACATTTTTGTGCTGTAACTTATGTACATTGCTGTGAGTCCTTCTGCCAAGATTTAGCTCTTTCAAGGTAAAGTTTAATAAACAATAATCAATGTGCTACTGCTATTACTCCAGTCCAAATAATAAGCTGAAGGGCTCTTCTTGAGATGGAGTTATTTAAAATGAGCTTCTTAAATGCATTATCATGCATAAAAATGCAGATTGGAACCTAGAAGCACTGTAACATCTCGAGCAGGTGTTTTGAGATGCCCACCAGACCCTCTGCAATGTGTGTGAGGCCGGTGCAGCAGTACAGTTCATTTGTAGGTGAGGCAGTGGTGAGCACAGCAATGCCATGCACAACAGGTTGTTTGAAATAATATGCAGAAGGCCCCAAGGAGGAAGTTAAAGCTGGAGTTTGATTATGTGTGGGCATTTTCACAAGAGAGAGGTGCAAAGAAGTTGACTGCAAATCGAGCAGGCTGTTCTCAGGTTCCCTAAGGAAACTCCTCAGTGTGAACGAGGAGCAGTAAATACAAGACAAACAGTTCCAAACTGGCTTTTCATTATGGTTGGCTCATTTTAAAAAGCTGAGCTGGGTTTTCCTGAGTGTTTAATGCTTGCAGTATCTATTGATTTCAGCTGGTGTTGGTACACACTCGGCTGTTTCAGAAGTGATGGAGCAGCTGCTGTGCCGAGCCTGCTGTACATAATTGCTGAGCACAACAATCTCATGGGCTTGTTTGGGTTCCGTGCTCTTATCCAACTCGCTATCTCTTGCCTTCTCCTTGCATTGTAATGCCCTTAGGACAGGACTATTTCTTGAGTTGTGTGCAGCAACTGAAGTGATAAAGATCCTGGCTGCGCCTGGTGCTTCTAGGAATTACTGCAAGAAACATCCCATAATTATTTATTGATATGGTATGCATCAACGCAAGACATTTCATTGGCTTTAATAGGCTTTGGATCAGATTCCTTAGTACCTCTGGCCTTTTTGGCTTCCATTATTCATGAAGGAAGAGGTTTAATTCAGAGTTAGGGACCTTGTGGTTTTCTCTGTGGATACAGAAGTTATCCATGAGCTCAGACCATCCACGTGCCTGAGTGTGGCAGGCCCCCTTCTCAGGATGCTCTAAAATAAAGGTGGAGTTTTTCCACCCAGTGTGGATGATTTTCTCTCTTTTTCCCAATGATGGGCAGTGCTCACCTTGGGCCTAAATGGCAGCTTTGCCAAGTCAGCAGAGGAGTTTAACAGGTCAAAGCAAGGGACATGCTCTGCTCCATCCTATTTTCATTCAGGGGCAATCTTCTTGTCAACCTTCCATTATCTTTTCCCCGGCTTTTACTTGAAGATAAAAAGAAACAGCTTATAATTCATTACAGTTCATTAAAATGAAAATAAAATTTATTTTGCATCAAAATGAAAAAATATGACTTGTTCATTATTAGCATATAAATGGTATTTTTTATGTCACTCTGCCACAAAATCACTTACATTTTCAATGATCACAGCACACAAAATTAATTTTTGATAGCCTTTTGTGATTTGGTTGAAAATTCTCATTTCTTTTTGTGCATTAACAGCAAACTGTATCCACTGCTATTCATACCAAATTTTAGATAATGAAGCAATTAAAAATACATGGATTGAAGATCTTATCTCATTTTTCCCCTGGCCTATTTCTGCTTCATTATTCATGAAGGAATATGTTTAATTCAGAGTTAGTAATTGCAGATATATCTAGTATAAATTGTGCCTTATATTCTTTTACCCTATTTCAATTTATTTTAGCAAATAGATCTATGGGGAAAAAAGAGCAGGAAAGACAAAAGGGCAAAAACTACATCTCAGTGTAGCCAAACAAAACCTTATAGGTCTATTGCTTATAAAGTATGCTGCAACTCAGGGAAAAGTTGATGCAATGAAGCTCTGTACTTGGCATATTAATAACCTGGCATTTGTATCAAATAGCTGAATTACATTATTCTGATTTGAGATGGTTTGAGAGACCTCGTGACTTGGTGTTACTGTTGTTCTGCTGCTTTATCCACAAAGTCAAAATGTCCCAAATCAGTGAAAAGCAGAAATAACAGAGATATAAAAGTAGAAAATAGCAGAGTCAAAATAAAATTAAGGTGTTTTAGGCAAAGTGGAGGAACCTTCAGTTGCCAGAAAGTGGAAATGAGTTTGGATGGTGTGTTTCCATGTGCCTGGAGCGAGATGTATAACAGCTTGGTAAAGCATTCAGACTCTGAACACATCAAAGCCATGAGAGCTGTCCCTGGATTTGGGATCTGAGGAAGTAAAAGCAGAGGGGGGTGGCAGGGGGCTGCCAAAGGTTGCTCCATGGCCATCTGGCTCCTGGCTCCTGCTCCTGGGCTCACTGGTGCCAGCAGGGTCAGGGGGTGGCTGGGGCTGGGGAGGGCAGCGAGGAGATGCCAGTGGGCACCCAGGGCAGGAGAAGGCTCAGGCCAGAGCAGCTGTCCCCAAAGCTCAGCTCCTGTGGGGCCAGGCCAGGTGCCTGAGCTGGGGCACAGCTGAGGGCTTGGATGGTGCCTGTAGAAACAGCTCCCCATGGGGAGGGGCTAACAGGATTCATTTTAACCAGGAATTGTAAAGGTTAATTGCTGTTGGTTTCTGCAGGGCCAGGTCCTCTCCTTAGGTTGTAGGCTGTGCTTAGGAGTTGTCACAACAACCCCCTTGTCCTGAACCTTCTGCAGAAGAAGAGTGGCATGATGTGGGTGAGGTTCCAGCTCTTCCTCTGACCACATGCCAGAGTGCTCTAGAAGAATCTTTTGTTTGAATTTCTAAGGACACAGCCCCAAAACTTCCTTTAACCCAGTCGAATGTTTTGTACGAATGTCTCAGACTTGAAATAGAGTTTGTAGAATTAACAATTCGGATTTATTAAACATTGTGATCAGCACTTTCTGGTGCAATTATTAATGCAAATATTTCGGCCCAGTTATTTGATTAAGTGAATAACTTGCAAAGTGATGCGTAGCCTTTTCTGCATAGTCCTTGATTCATAATTTCAGTAAGTTAATTAATTACAATCATATTTTCTCTCCTAATGAATTCTGGTTAGCTTTGATGGCTTTGGAAGCCTTAAACATGTTGTGAATGATTCTCAGTTAAAGTTTCAGAGGCGTTTTATGTTCTATATAGGTTATGCAAACTCTCTATCACCTTTTAGTATGGAACACTAATGAAAGTTCTGCCTACCTTCTGCTCCCTGAGCCCTGGGAGGACAACCCCTCCCCTCATAGATGAGCATCCTGCTTTTCCTAGATGACACTGACAGGCATCGCTCTCAGAGCACTCAGTTGCTCTGACCAACAAAAGCTGTGCTTCCCTGGGTGTGCAACCAGTGGGAGCCTGTGCCACCAGAGCCCTGCCAGGCCACTAGGGTGTCTGACCTGCCTTTGTCTGCACTGTCGCCCCTGGTGACCCTGAGCATGGCCCAGGCCTTGTGTCCTAAAGCTGCCCACGAGTGCCTTGGCTGCTTTCAGAGCCTGCACTGGCTGAAACTTGCTGTTGGTTCACCACATGCTGGTGAAATTAAATACAATCAAAATTCTTCCAAGCACATGACATTTGCTTTCCTGGAATCCTGTCTTTACAAAGTGCATTAAAAGTAGATTTCCTGGAAGTGGAACTGGTGCACAGAGTAGGAGTTTCCAGCAGGGTTATGCTGTGGAATGGCTGTGGCTGTGCTGAAGCTGGTCTGCTGATGGCTGCTGGGGACAGGGGACATCAGGGTACTACCAAGCCAACAGTGCTGCCGCTGCAGGAGACACCTCCTCACCAAATGTGCCATGCTTTTCCCCCATTTGGCATGGTGGTTCACTTTCTCCTACAGTTTGACCTTGATTTTTTTTCCCTACTCTGTCCTGTTTGGATTTGGTCCTTTATCTATTACTGTATCTTTCTTGATTTTGGAGAAAGGCGGGTGGAGGCCACTTGTTTAGAGATGATTCCATTGTCTCAGACCATATCTCCTCAATCTCCTCCTCGTTTCACCGTCTCTTTTTTGCCACGTGAGTGTTTCTGATCTCTGCCTTGTCCCCCCATCACCAGTTTCCATTGTTTCACTTCCTCCATCCTTTTGTGGGAGGGTGGCACAAGAGAAAACACCACTGACCTCAAAGGAGTCATTGCCTTCCATCGGTGCTGCAAAAACTGTTCCTGCTGGTGTCCTTGACAGAGACCTGCAGGCTGGAGATAGACAGACTCAGACTCTGAGCCAATAACCATCTCTAATTAAGAACTGGTAATTCAGATCCCCATCAGACACACTATCTGATCATAAGCATGAGCTTGGCACAGGCCTGGACTTTCCCTCCTCAGTGTCCTGCTCTGGTCATCTAAACAGTCCCACAAAGCAAGGCTTCATCAGCTTCACTTCATTAGAAACTAATTAGAACCATCACCCCAAGCTGGAAAGATACCTTTGAAGTACAAATATTTCCTCAGCTTTTCTTAATCAAGGCTTTATTTTTATGCCCCTCTATATATTCTGATTCCATCCAGCACATGAACTAGAAATCCTGGAAGGCTGGGAGGGAAAAAACTCCTCTTGCTCTATTTCCAATTGGATGAAAAACAAAAATCCAATGGAAATCTCATGATTTCCAGCAAAATGTACTGGCCAAGAAAATCTGGAGAAATTGCAAAAAAGCATCCAGATGTCTGGACAACTCCCTGAACTTAAAAAAAAAACAACAAACCAAACCAAACCAAACTAAACCAAACAAACCCAACTTTGGAGGTTTGTTTGTTCTTCATACAGAGAATAAAACCTTATTTATCAATATTAGCAGACTCCTCAAAGCGCATGGTGCCTTAAAGGCAAAGAATTAGCTGTGTTGTTAGTGTTGATAAGCTTATGGGCCTGAGGGCTTGTACAGCCTGGACAAACAAGTGCTCTAATAGGAAAGCAAATTGTGAAAGGCAGCTTATTCAAGAAGGTAACCTATGCAAAAGAGAGAGGGATGTGTGTATAGTTTTTCTCACTTCTCCCACTGGTGAGGGAGTGTCCTCCTCCTACAGCTGAGCACTGTCAGGGTCAGGAGCAGAGTGCAGGAACACCAGGTCCTGTGCCACTGTCCCCTTTTCCACATGCACCAGTGGGCAGGATGAGTGGGTGGCCATGTGTCCGTTGCAGTGCACACTGCCCTGAGCTGTGGTCAGAGGTGGAAAACATTACCTGAGGTGCAGATCCAGGATAGGACCCTTATTTGTACACTTTCAAGATGCCTCCCATAAATTCACTGCAGAGTGGCTCGGATCTCTGATGAGCAAGCCCCGTGACGTGGCCTTGCTATTTCAGATGGTTTTGTTGTTTGCTCTCTGCATCTTTATTAACAGCCCTCTGTCAAGGCTGTTGCATTAAACATTGATCCACCTTGACAGTGGGAGCAGGGTATGCATTCTGAAGGGCAGGTGGCAGCCCATTGCCAGCGGCACCCCTCACAGATATTTAACTATTTCTTAGGCTCCCAGGAAACACATGGAAAGGGCCACTGGTGCTGAATGGCACTGCTCACTAAAACACAGCAGGGAGGAAAACTGCATGCCTGAATTTCACACCTGGAAACCTGCCAAACAAGAAGGAACTTCAACCAGCCCCATTGCTCTCCTGTCAAGGTGCCGTCTGCTCGCTCACATTTGCCAGGTGGGAGCTACTTATCATTTCACAGCAATTCTGCAGGCTGAAGCCTACTGACCTGTGGGGAAATTACTCAAAGGGCATTTTATAGCACTTGAAGCTTCATCTCTGCCTAGTGATGAGCTCACTGCTCTAGTTTTGAAGGTGTTTCCTGCAGTGATTCTTTCATGAATTATCACTTCATGACATAGTTTCAATTTCTAAATGTTCTGGGATCCCCTTGAAATAGTCTTAAGGGAAGTGGCAGGTTCTGGAACTCTTGATGCCCTCTTGAAAGCAATTCAGATGCCAAATGTTGGTCTCAGTATTGGGAAGTGACAGGGGGCTCTGCCTGGCTCTGTGGTGACTGATGGAGAAGGGATCTGACCTTTGAGGATGTTTGAAAGGGAAAATACTAATTGCTGTGTTTCTGTGAAGGGCGTGATGGGAGAGACAGATGGGCAGGGCATTTGTTTCTTTGGCTTTGTTTTTAATCTAGCTGAAGGCACTGGGAAACTTCACTGGCAGATAAGAAAAAATCTGCAGCAACCTAAGCGAGCCACGTAACCCTGGCAGCTGCCTTTCTGAATATTTTAAACTTCCCACTGCAAAACTCACCCCAGCTTCCTAAGTGGAGCAATCTTCTCACAGCCCAGGTTCACTGGGATGCTCTCAAATTTTCTAGCTCTTTAAGCCAAGAAGACCTGAAATACTCATCTCCGGTAACCGTGCTCCTCCTGAGCAGGGGTGTTGCTTCCTGGCCTTTCTCTGTGGTTTCCCCCATGTGTTCCTGCCGAGGTCTGCCCCCGCTCAGGGTGTGTCAGTGATGTGAACTCTGGCTGCTGTGTGCAGAGTGGGACAGGCTGTCTTGCCATGCTGGCACACATCCCCCAGGACACGTCCCCTCTCAGAGCAGAGCTGTGTGCCTGCCACGCTGTCCCTTCTCTGCTGCTCCAGCCCCTGCAGAGGCCCTGCCCTGAAGCCTGGGGCCCTTGGCAGGGTGATGGGGCTGTGTCCGTGTGTCTGGCAGGGTCCGTGTGTCTGGCAGGGTCCGCGTGTCTGGCAGGGGGATGGGGCTGTGTCCGTGTGTCTGACTGTGTCCGTATGTCCAGCCGGGTGATGGGGGGAGCAGGGGGGCTGCAGAGCTGCTGTGGTTCTCCAGCTGCCAGCACTCAGGCAGGGCTGAGGGGGGACCAAACACACCCTGATGAAATGGCCCAGATAAACCTTCCACAGCCCCACTGTTCCTTCATGTTTTCCTGGCTTCATAAAGCACCTTGACTTCAAGGTATCTGCTCACTGCAGGTGTGAATTTGGCTTGGACATCTGATAACTTTTGTTTGCAAGTTTTACTTTTGGCCCAGTTTATGTGAGGGTTTTTAAAAAATTGTTTTGAATTCTCTGTCTAAGGAAAAGTTTGAGGCTTAAATTACACAGTCACATTAACAGCAGTCTGTATGTTAACTACAGTAGCTGGTGGGCTTTGAAAGATTTGCTATAAATCACCTCACCACATGGCATTTATATTCACCGTAGCTGTTACTGCAGGACAACCTGACACCCAGTGTGCATGCCCTGTGAGGGAGGAGTAGGACTTGTCCCATTTTGGTTCAATCACAAATATATTTTTCTCCCTCTTCATCAAGGGCTTTTAATATGACAGCTAAGACAGGCATTTGCAACTTTTTTTTCCCCATGGTGTAACTCCTATGTTTCAACATGAAATTTTTAATCCAGCGGTAGTGGTTGGGTGTTGCCTGGACCTCCAGAGACTGCTGACATGATGAACATATTTTCTCCGAAACCGATGTGCTTGTTGCAAGCAATTGTTCTCTGAAGTCTGTTCAAGCTTTCAGTTTGTTCTCCACAACAATCCCCACCCCCCCCCC